>VMDO01013134.1:0-48506 GCA_007922755.1 Pedetes capensis | reverse complement strand
AAGATGGCACAGACTTGTGACCACAGCGACTAGGGAGGCTGAGACAGGAGGATTGTGAGTTCAAGGCCAGAAAGAGCCTGTGTAATTTAGGAAAACCTTGTACCAAAAAATAAAAAATGGGCTAGGGGTGCATCCCAGTGGTAGAGCATTTGCAAAATGCGTGCAAAGACCTGGGTTCAACTCCTAAAAACTGAAAAGAAAAATCAAAAAACAGTAGTACATTACAATGATAAGAAAAAAATGATTCAATTAATAAAATCAAACAAAGCTTACTGTTTATGAGTACTAGCGTGTGCTAATATAATAATTTGAACTCTTCCTAGTTGGGCTGAATTATTCACAACGTTTTCTAGGAAACAGGGCAGAAAATATGAGTTAGCCTTCTGAGGAATGGTCAATTTCATGAGAGAAGTTGTAGAGAATAGTCTAAAAGATATTCATATGAAGAAGCACAGTCAAAGGAATCTAATTAGAAAGTAAGGAAAACTCTTTCTGCCTTTACCTAAGTAGAGTTAAAATGACTTGTTTTTCTTGGGTATAGTTGAAATGACTTGTGTTCTGTACCCTATTAGATATTAGCTGAAAATTGATAATTATTAAAAGTAAATGATATGCTTCATAGTGATTTTTAGAAACTGTGATTTCAAAGATTAGAAGGATTATTTTTAGCTTGGTTCCAAAGAACCAAGCCTAGGAGCAAAAAGAGAAGCAGAAATTAAAGTTCTCAGGGAGAATAAAATGGAAAAGGCCACTTGGAGGAAGAATTTTTATAGCAACTATATATAAGTATTTGAAAAAATCACACTTGTAGAAAATAAACTACTACATGAATTGATTCATTATGTGCTGAATTGTATATACATTAATTTGGGAGGGTAATGCAGTGTTAATACTGCCTTTGAACGAGGTGCTAAGTGCATATATATAAGCCCAGTAACTTGGAGGGTTGAGGCCAGAGGTTCATGAATTTGAAGCCAGAGACAGCCTGCTCAATTTAGCAAGAACTTGTCTCAAAATAAAATAAGTAAGTAAGTAAGTAAATAAATAAATAAATAAATAAATAAATAAGGGGCTGGGGTGGTACAGCTCAGTGGCAGAGCACTTGCTTAGTACGCGTGAGGTTCTGGGTTCAATCCCCAAGTATTGCAAAAAAAGTGAAATGAAATAAAACAAAATACATAAATAAAAATAAAAATAAATTAAAAATTAAAAAGACCATCTTTACAAGAAGTTGCTTATCAGAACGAAGTAAAATCCCTATGCTTGAATATTGTGTAACCCAGTAAATTACAAATAACAAGGAAAATGTACTAGACTATTAGCTGAAAAAGAAATTCAGACTAGATCAAAGCTCTAACAATTTCCTTAGATAAATTTGTCTAAAATGTTATCAGTCCATGGTGATAAGCTATTAGCATTTACTAACAAAAACTTAACCTATGAGGGTTTTTGTTGTTGTTTTTTTTGATTTAGCTTTCCATGACTGTGTAAGCTCTTATTTCCCTTGATTATTTTAAAATTAATTATTCTATTGTCTTATGAAAATCTCTAATTAATTGCTCATTGAATGAATAAATGAGCAAATGAGTGACTACTTGGTTCTTAGGCAGTGTGATTTTTTTTTATTCTCTTTTCTCATTAATTCAGTAGAAGTTAGTGAAGCCGCTAGTATGTGAAAGTTAAAAAAAGTGAATTTGACACCAGGATGTCTTCATTTTATGCCTTTCTTCCTTTTGTAAATATTTCTTGTGCAAAAAAACTTTTTCTTAAATAACACCACACAAGAGATTGACTCCTTCACCTCCATCAAACCACACCTCCAATCTATCACAGCATCCAGATGTTTCCAGTTCATTCTTGTAATCTTGAGTTAACCTAAATCCTTGTCATTTTACTTCTAAACAATTCTGAATGTCACCAACCTAATATCCTCAACGAAAATTTATCTGTACACTGTGAACAGTTTGCCTTTCTTAAACTCTGCTTTCCGCCCTCTTCTGTTTCAACACTTTGTTTAGTCAACCAATTTCTTATAGAATTAAAACTCTAAAAAATCTTTTAAGGGTTTATCGCCTTATCTCCAAGTGTACTTTCCAAGTTGTCCCCTTTACTTAAGCTAAACATTCACATTTGGTGATCACCATATGTTAATGTGGATCTGTTTCCTCTCTGAGTAATTTAACCAGTTTTTAAAGTTTTAACTTTAAAGATCATTCTAATTGCAATCTGGAGAATAGTTTAGAGAAAAGTACTGCTGACAGTAAAAAAAAAATATTTACATGACGAATGCACTAATAAGGAAGAGAGATAAACTAAGGCAGAAATGGTTCAGGAGAGCAACAGCTATAATAATAAGAACTGAGTCTGAAAATTAATGTTATCTTCATTGTTCAACTTTTTTCTGAATTTAGTATGTTTTTCCTATTTCTTTGAGTCTCTGGAAATGACCTATGTTACTTCGAAGTCCATCTAAGAAATTGTAGAACTCATTAGACACAAATGAAGTAGGCACATGAAGCAGTAGAGTCACTCAGATGGGATTTTGTTGATTTGGTTTTGGTAGCAGTAGGGAACTACCTCTTCCTGAACCCTCATTCTCTAACTCCAATCTGCATTGAATGTCCAGGTGCATATCCAGGTCTTTGATACTGAAGATTCTCTGCCATTGCTAGGATATATTATTTCTTTTTATTCATTCTCTGGTGTTTGTTGGCTTGTTTGTGCAATATGACTCCAGTAGCTTTTGGAGAAAGAGAATGTGAGAAATGTCTGGGAAGCATTATTTTTGTGACTATCTTGATTCTACTCTGATATTCCATGGATAATATATGAAGTTTATAAACTATTATGTTGGAAATAATTGTCCTTTAGAAGAGTTTTCTTCAATGTTTTCTAACTTTCAGTATTGTTTTCATAAATTAACTCCATTATTTAATGATTCTTTCTATATACATTCTCAATATTTTTCTCTTCCTCTCTCTTTTTGCCATTATTTTTTCTCAATCATATCATGATTTGATGGTAATAATACATTTATATGCATTTTTTAGAAATTCTTCATCCTGATACTCATTGTGCTCTTTAAGGTAGCCATTCCATGTCTGTCAATTTTGGAAATTTTTCTTAAATCATTCATTTTATAATTTCCTCCCTACTAGACTTTCAACTTCCCTGTTACTTTTATTATTAAGTTTTTTTGGATTCCTAGCAGTGATCCTCTAGTTTTCTAACAATGACTTTCTTATTGTTATACGTAACCCCCTATTTCATTTTACCTTCTCCCAGATTTTTCCAAAATGCTTCTTCAACTATTTATATTTAGTGTATTTATACGACAGGCCAAAAAATCAAATAAAAAGTACTTTCTTAGCTTGTGATTGTTTATTTATCATTTTTTTTAAGAATTATTTCTTCTATGCTTAACATTGACTCTATTCTGTTCAGGTTTATTTTTCTTCAGTATTAGTTACCTCAGATGTGTCAAATTGTGAGCTGTCCTTTCATTAAAAAAGGCACTAATTTGCTATGGAGAAGTACTCTGTCGGTGAGTAAAAGGAAATTGTGAGTGCATGAGTATCAATAAATGGTGACCCCCAAATATTAATACTTACAAATCTTTCTCTTGGTTTATCATTGTCTCCAGAGAACAACTGACCTATCTATTGCTCTGGGAAATTGCTTGGTGCTGGGAGCTGAATGTGTGGCAATAGGCTTCCCATTTTTCGTTTAATGTACAGAAATTACATAATTTGAATTGATCTCTCCACCTTTAGCTCAGTATTCTACCACAATTTCAGTGGCTTCTAATGTCACTGATCCATAGTCTTTGATTTAATATCTCAAAGACATACAATTCTCCTCTCTGACAAGGTGTATTTGGTTGGGTTGGTTTTTAATAGATAGTTTCTCTTTCTCTCTCACTCTGATTTCTTGGTGCCTCTACTCTATATAGCAGTGCAGGTTCTAGTAAAGAACCTTGACTCAGATCTCAGGGGCTTCCTCCCTGCCAACAGTTTGGTTTCTGTTCTATCTGCTCTGCCTTTACCAGCAATCTTTCCAGTTTCCTTTTTCCATAATTTAATACATTCATGATATGCTTTAAATTTTTACTATTAATTGTGTCACCTCCCCAACTTTGTGGGTAAATATCTTTTTAAAATCTAGTTTTTAAGGTTTTTGTTTGTTTTGTTTTTTGTAGGAAACCTAGGTGATCCTATGTGTCTAGCCAAAAGCCTTGGAGATTATAGATTCAATGGAAGAAAGTTTCAAAATTAAAATATGGAGTGTTTTATAGGAGGTCAGTAATGAAAGAAATGACTTGAGCTTGGGTGCTGTAATATAAACAGGGTGGCAATGATGATATGGGTAATGATATTTAGGAGTTTGTAATATTATTAATCTCTTGCATGTCTGTCAACTTGTCATGCTGTAGGGGCTAGGGTATTGCTGTAATTGTGAAAGTTATGCCATTAGTATTTCAGATTCCATCAGGGCCACACATGATGGACAAGTTTCAGCTGAGTTTCCAGACTAAGACAGACTACAAAGAAGGATCTCGCAGCCAACTCCCAAAACAATTAGCCATTGAAAACACTATGAATAGCAGGGAAGTACTGTTAGATATAGTGCCAGAAAATGAGGACCCCCAGGCTGGAAGGCATTAAAGAAACAACTGGAGAAAAATTGCTTCCTCAAAGTAGAGTCAATTTTAATGATGAGAATGGAGTAAAGCCACTGGGACCTGCATTTGCTGATGTGGCACATCTCAAAATGAGAAGAAATACAGTGGTTGCAGCAATGGGCTCAAACATGAAAAGATCTTGTTCAAGGCACAGTGTTGGGCAGACTTTTGTTCTGTTGAGGAGTTGCTATGAATCAGACCTGACTTGATGGCACCTAACAATGACAATATTACTAGTGTCCCTAGACAAGTGACCTGATTAAACTAACTGATCTTAGTCACCGTATCAAAAGCCTGATAATGACAGTAGATTTCAGTTGTTAAATAGTGTTCAATTATTACACTGCTCAGAAATATTTTTTGTACATTAATATATGTTTTTCTTGTTGTTAGGTGCTGGTGAGTAGGTGCCCAACTTATAGCAACCATACCTACAACAGGCGAAACAGTATTGGTAGTGCTTCTCTGCTATTCATGGGGTTTTCAATGGCAGATTGGCTTTTGGCAGTGGGTTGTTGGGTTCATCTCCCAAGTCTACAGCACCTGGCGTTCCCAGGCAGTCTCCCATCCAAATACTAACCAGGCCCGACACTGCTTAGCTTCTGAGATCTGGCAAGATCAAATGCCACACTGGTATGCTTTTCTACCACATTAAAATTGTGCATGTTTATGGGGAAGCATATTTCAGTACATGTGTAGTGATCAGATCAGAGTAATTAGCATATCATGACCACAAATGTTTATCATTTCTTTTTGCTGGGCACATACAAAAATCTTTTCTGCTAGCTACTTTGAAATATATGCAATTAATTGTTGTTAACCATAGTTTATCTTACTGTGTTACAGAATACAGAAGTTATTCCTCTTATGCACATTGCACACCTGTACTTGTTACCCATCTTGCTCCGTCCCTACACACTCACATTTCCCAGACTCTAGTAATCACTCTTATACTCTCTGCTTCTCTGAGATTAATTTTTAGGGTCTACATATAAGTGAGATCATACAAAGACAATTTGTCTTTCTGATTGGTTTTATGATAACTCCGCTCAGATGGGTCAAAGTTACTTGAACAATTAGGTTTAGTATAATGTAAACAAAAAGTTCTGGGATGGCTTTGAAAAATATCACTGAGAGTTTCATGATCTCATTTTGAAATGGAATATGCAAAAGCTTCAGTATTGACCTTGTAACTCTGACTTTTGATAAGAACTAATTAAACAATCACCAACATGGATTAATGCAACAGCCTCTGAATTGATCTTTGAATCTGACCTTGTCTATTTTAAATTATTCTTCACATTATAGCTAAACCATCTCTATAAAGCATCAGTCTTAAAACATTGATAAAAGCAAGCAACACCAACCAATACACACCTCATTTCTTGAACTGTTAAATGGAAGATAATTATCACTATCATGACTTCATGAAGATGTTACATAAGAAGTTTCACTTTACCCCACATACAGGAGCATTTCTTAGTTTAATGTTTAGTTTTTGCTATCTTGAAATTACTAATAATTTTTGGATGAAATGCCCTACATTTTCATTTTACAATGGGCCTTGAAAATTAAACTACCTATTACTACTATGGGGCTGGGATTTAGCTCAGTGGGTAGAGCGCTGCGCTGCAGTCTCTGAGGCCCCAAGTTCAATTCCCAGCACCGCAAAAATGGGAGAAGGGCCTGGCAATCCACTCCCAAGGCAATCCCGAAACAGTCAGCCATTGAAAACCCTATGAGGGTCGCTATGAGTCGGATACCGACTCGACGGCACCTAACATTACTACTATACATTCTACTGAAGGAATGAAATGAAGCCACACAAGTGTTCAACAATGTCCTGTGAATAGTAATCTTTAAATAAATACCATCTGTCAGTCTTAGTGCTACATTAGTATTATTATTGTTATTAGTAGTATTAATCATACCACCTTATTCAATAATACTCCATATCACCATGTTCATGCTTATCTTCATGTATCATTGAATACCATGTTATCATCATGTTGTTAGTAGAAAAAATGTGCTTCTAATGGGCTAATTATGCGATTTCACTTTAACAAGATAATTCAATTGCACCAGGGACCTATTGCATTAAACTTGTCAATATTGTGTAAAATTTGAGGAATTTTCCTAATTTTTAATAGGTATGACATATATGATACCTTTGTTGTTGTTGTTGTTAGGTGCCGTAGAGTCGGTATCTGACTCATAGAGACCCTCTGTACAACAGGGGAAACACTATTGTCAGTGCTTCTCTGCTGTTCATAGCGACCCTCGGGGGTTTTCAATGGCTGATTGTTTCGGGATTGCCTCGGGAGTGGATTGCCAGGTCCTTCTCCCATTTTTATGGTGCTGGGAATTGAACTTGGGACCTCAGAGACTGCAACACAGTGCTCTACCAACTGAGCTAAATCCCAACTCCAATATATAAATGTTGTTGTTGTTTGTTGTTAGGTGCCGTGGAGTCGGTATCCGACTCAAAGCGACCCTCTGTACAACAGGGGAAACACTATTGTCAGTGCTTCTCTGCGGTTCATAGGGTTTTAAATGGCAGATTGATTTTTGGGAGGGGGCTGCCAGGTCCTTCTCCCAAGCCTACAGCTTCTGATGTTCCCAGGTGGTCTCCCATCCAGGTACTAACCAGGCCTGACCCTGCTTAGCTTCCGAGATCTGATGGGATCGGACGCCACAGGGCTACAGCTGCAGGCCAATATATAAATAGCATATTATAATTGTGTTCAGTGTCTTAAGAAGATGGATCCGGTGACATCTAGGAAACCAGCAGATGTTCATATTAACTTTGTCATTTTCTAGTTAGAAGTTCAACAGGTAACTAAAAACATCTCCACTAAGGAAAAGGATTCAGTTAAATTGAGGATTCTTTTGAAAGTCAGATTTATTAAAGATATCAGGAGATCATCCTTAAGAAATCAGATATTTTTTCCTTCAGCTTTTACAGACTTCACCTGCTCTCTAGACATTAACAATGTTGTTATATGTATCAGATGTTTCAAATCTCTAAATTAGGTAAAGATTGTAGTTTAACTATATGGACTTTATCATTTGTTGTTGCTGTTGTTGTTGTTAGGTGCCATCAAGTTGGTATCCGACTCATAGCGACCCTCCTAGGGTTTTTCAATGGCTGACTGTTTCGGGATTGTCTTGGGAGTGGATTGCCAGGCCCTTCTCCCATTTTTACAGTGCTGGGAATTGAACTTGGGACCTCAGAGACTGCAGCGCAGCGCTCTACCAACTGAGCTAAATCCCAGCCCTTACCATTTGAGGAATCTTAATTTACTTGAAAACATTATTTGTTTTTTATTGGAAATTTTTAATGTACAACTTAATGTATTTCATTCTGACATGCATTTCATTGTGACATTTCCATATATGCATTTCATTGTACATTGCACAGATAACTTCCCTCTTACCCTCTTTTGCCTCTCCTCCTCCCTCTCTCAACCCCCCCACTAATGGCCTCTCTTCTACTTGCATGTCTTCTTTTGGGAATATTTTTCTATATACCCTTGCATCCCAATTATAATTTAAGGACACACTTTTTTCTGTAGTGATCTATTTTTTACATTGTCAGCAGTATTACATGAATAATCTAGCCCACTTGTATTATTACCATCCTTTGGTATTGTAGGTATTATTATAATTATTTCCCAAACTATTAAATTTGGGTTGTTTACTTTGAGGTCTACCACTCTTTCATTCCTAGCTCCTCCTTGTCTGTCCTCCTCCTGTCTTCTCCCGTCATTGCTTCCTTTTGCTAGATCCTTCCCTCATTCTTTCTGCTCCATAAATTGTCCCTTCTCCACTAAGTTTACATTAGCTTTTTATTATGTTCCAATTTCTTCATATAAGTTATTCTAATTGAAATTATTTTTTCCTGGAAAGTTATGCCATGGAGGATTTATTTTTTGCCTTTGAAATGAACTACAAATCAGATTTGATTCTGGGTAAACAGCTTTTCAGTTTTAGTGGCTTAGGCAAATTGTTGAACCCCTCTCAGATTTCGCATACTCACCGTAAAGTAGAACTAATAATACTTGTGGCACAGAGTTACTGTAAAAATTGGATGAGATGAGGTACATAAATGGTAACGAACAGAATGCCTACCAAGCATAATGTTTTATTAGTATAATAATATTATTTAAGTTTCAATTCTGTGTAAAAGGCATTACAAGATTTTTGTTGTTATTTTGTATTGTTTTGTTTTTGCAGTAATGAGGGGTTGAATCCAAAGTGTTCCACCACTGACCTGCACCCCAACTACCTGTTTTGTAGCTGTTGTTGTTGTTGTTGTTGTTGTTGTTGTTGTTTGCTTATTTTTGAGAAAAGGTCTCCCTAAGTTGTGTAAGGCCTGCAGCGATAGCCCTGTGGCATATGATCTCATCAGATCTTGGAAGCCAGGCAGGGTCGGGGCTAGTTAGTACTTGGATGGGAGACTGCTTGGGAACACCAGGTGCTGTAGGCTTGGGAGATGGACCCTGCAACCCATTCCCCAAAATCAATCCCCATTGAAAACCCTATGAACAGCAGAGAAGCACTGACAATAGTGTTTTTGCCTGCAGTTTGCAGGGTCGCTATGAGTCAGATACTGACTGTACACACCTAACAACAAGAAGTTGTGTAGACTGCTTCTGGCCTCCAACTTGGATCTTCCTGCCTCTGCCTCTTGAGTTGCTGGGATTACAGCCATGTGTCTTAATACCTGGATCATTAAAACTTTTAAAGAAAAAAATACAGGACTTGCAAAGAATGAAACAACCACATTCATGTTGAATCCTTTTAACAAATACAGAGATAAGATACTTGGAGAGTTACTAATGACCTCTGTCATTGCATGGCACAATCTGACTGAGGTAAATAAAAATGATGGCTACCATTTACTAAAGTCATACAAAGTACTATGTTTTTAAAATATTTATCATTAATTAATCTCTCAGGAGCTTTATGAATTACATGAATGTGTGTGTGTGTGTGTAAATACTACAACCATTTAGACTTAAAAGACCAATTTGAGAAATGCCAGAAGGATTAGAAATTTTAGTCATGTTGCCAATCAAACGAAATTGAGCTGAAATGTAAATGAAGTTTTGTACATTGGTAATCATAATTTATTTGGAAAAGGATGCAGGGGATATATTTAGAAGGAAAATCTGTCTGGATTTGAAATGTGAATATGGTAAACTTACAAATAATATAATCAAAGGCTTGACAAAATATACCTTAAGGTAGAACTGAAGATGTTAAATTCTTGTAAATGTCAATGCTTAATTACTAAGGTTATTAGGAGATATTTTAATTCACTTAAGATAAATAAAAGAATTGAAAATAATGAACTGCTTATGGTAGGGAATATAACTAAGAGCATTGCAAGTGTACTGATCATATGTACTCAAAGAATGAATTTTGGTTTTTAGAGTGTCAGAGCCTATGTGTAAAGACAGGCGCTTTACTGAGAGTCACCTTTAGCAGTCAGCATCTACATTATCTGTGGTCAGCAATGTACTGTATGAGTATGTTTGTTGGTGCCAACTTATATATGCATGTGAAAGGCCATTTATTTGAAATGTATTTTAATATTGACTGCTTTGATAATGGAAGATTCCCCATTTCCTCCTTATATTCAGAAATCGAAAAGCATTTTTACTTCATTCAAAGAACATGCAATGCAGAAATTCCAAAAGAAAAGAGCAATTATAGACTATTCACAAAATTCTATTCTATATGAAATGCTTATCAGTCTTCCAGTAACAATAAGATTAATTTCTTTGAAAAGAAAAATGGATGCAAATATGAGTTTCTGAAGGAACCCCAAGGATATTGCTATACAGGCAAAGCCATGTAGTGTGTTTGCAGGACGCCTATGAGTACATACCCTTAATAGCTCTGGTTCAGAATTTTGTAAATGTTGTATTTTTAATGGTCCTTTGGCTTTGGGTTAGTATTTAAGAGATAATCACAAAAGTCATCATTAAAATTTTCTTTTCCTTTATTATCAGTGGTAGGGATTAAGCCCAGGGCTTTGGATGTTAGGCAAGTTACTCTAGCATGATTACATCTCCAGCCCCTGTAATTTTCAATTAAATTCATATCTCATTCCCATTTTGGATAGAATCCATAGTTATCTTCAGTACTTTGAATACTTATACAATGTTCATATAAATTTTTGCCTATAACATAGTTCTCTAAAAATATATTTAACTATATAATTCATGGGGCTAGGATTTAGCTCAGTTGGTTGAGTGCTGCGCTGCAGTCTCTGAGGTCCCGAGTTCAATTCCCAGCACCGCAAAATCGGGAGAAGGATATATATATATATATATATATATATATATATATATATATATACATATGGCTGCCATATATATATGGCTGGGATTTAGCTCAGTTGGTAGAGCACTACTCTGCAATCTCTGAGGTCCCGAGTTCGATTCCCAGCACTGAAAGTATGGGAGAAGGATGCAGCAATCCACTCCCAAGCCAATCCCGAAAACAATCAGCCATTGAAAACCCTACAAGGGTCGCTATGAGTCAGACAGGACATGACTCAACAGCACCTAACAATAACAACAACAACAACTATATATATATATATATATATATATATATATATATATATATATGTTAAAAATTGGGACAGAAGTGAAACCTAGTAGTGGAGAACTTGCAAAGTAGATGAGAGGCTCTAGGATCAACAAAGTATCAGAAAAAATTTAGTGTGAATACTCATGAGAAAAATAGGTGTATGCCTTTATTTCCTTATGATAAAAAAGGAATGCAACTAAAATATAAAGGCAAAAATATTTTTCAAAAATAAATGTTTAATACAAGCAAATTTGATAGTGTAAAAATATCTATTGGGGATGCTCACTTAGAAAATCACCTTTCTAAAATAATGGACATGCATATAACCATCTATATTCCATTTATTGGTTTTAAATTGAACTTTTAAAGGAAAGAAGACATCTGCTATGTAGAAATATAGATTGGTTATTAGTAATCCTAAAAGTTAGAAGTATTATTATTCTTACATGCATAAGAAACAAAAATAATGAAAATCCAATTGTCCTACAAAATTGTCCTCCTATGTAATAATATGATTTTAATGGCCATGGATTACTAATTCCTCTTCCCACAAGAGAGAATCATAAACATCCATTTTCTGTTAGCACATTACAAATACATTTCAGTTTTAGACATAATGTGAAATTGTAAGAGAAGTTATGGATTGGATTTATCATTCACCTGATGTCCTTTAAAAACTGTAACCAGGGAACTATTTGTAGGCTTTGTGTTGTTGCTATTGGAAAAAAAACTACCTGTATATATACAAGCTGGATAATAGAAAATAATTCGATGGATAATATATTAACAATTCCCCTACATGTCTGTCACCTTGTGCTGTGGGGGCTTGTGTGTTGCTGCAATGTTGAAAGCTATGAATCCAGTATTTCAGATACCAGCAGGGCCATTCATGGTGGACAGCTTTCAAAAGAGCTACAGGAATATGACAGACTAGAGTAAAGGACATGGCAGCGCACACTTGAAACAATTAGCCAATGAAAACCCTGTGAATATCAGAGAAACACTGTCAAATATGGTGCCAGAAAATGAACCCCACAGGTACGAGGATTCAAGGGATGACTGCAGAAACATTGCTTCCTCAACATAGAGTCAATTGTAATGACGAGAATGGGGTAAAGCCCTTGGGATCTCCTTTTGCTAATGTGGCAATGACTCAAAATGAGAAGAAACACAGTGGCTGCAACATTGCATTTAAACATTAAAAGATCATGTGCACGACACAGTGTTGGGTAGTGTTTAGTTTTACTGTACATAGAGTTGCTATGTTTTGGGTCTGGCTTAAGTGTACCCAACAAAAACAGCAACATATTAACAACTACATGATACCTGAAGTTAAATTTTTGTTGGAAATATTTAATGTGCAACTTAATGTGCTTCATTTTGACATACGTTTCATAGTGACATTTCCATATATGCATTTCATTGTACATTGTACACATGACTTCCCCCTTACTCTCTTCTGCACTTCCTCCCCCTGTCCCATTCCCCACCAAAGGCTTCTCTTCCACTTGCATGTTATTTTGTGGGAATATTTTTCTATATATCCTTGGATCCCAATTATGTTGAAGGTCGAAACTTTTTCTGTAATGATCTATCTTTTTACATTGTCAGTAATATTACATGAATTTTCGATCCCATTTGTATTATTACCATTCTTTGGTATTATTGGTATTGTTATGATTATTTCCCAAACTATTAAATTTCAGATGCTTACTTTGAGGTCTCCCTCGCTCTCATTCCTCACTCCTCCTTGTTCCTCTTCTCCTTTCTTCTCCCATCATTTCTTCCTTTTGCTAGATCCCTCCTTCCTTTTTTCCTCTCCCTAAATTGTCCCTTCTCCACTAAGTTGACTTTAGCTGTATATTATGTTCTGATTTCTGTATAAGATTTTTTACTTCTTTTAACTGTGATTAAGCTCCCACGTATAAATGAGAGCATGTGGTATTTCTCTGTTGGGGCTTGTGTTCATTCACTTAAAATAATTTTCTCCAGTTCCAACTATTCTTCTGTTAATGGGTACTTTGGTTAATTCCATATCCTTGTTATTGTGAAAAATGCTGCATTGAACATGGAGATGCAGGTGTCTCTGTGGTATGATGACACATCTCCCTTTGGGTACATTCCCAACAGTGGTATAGGTGGTTCATATGGTAGATCTGTTTTTAGTTTTCTGAGGTATCTCCATATTGATTTCCAAAGTGGTCTAAGTTACAGTTCCACAAGCAGTATAAGAGGGTTTCCTTTTATCTGCCTCCTCATCAGCATTTTTTGTTTTTTGTTTTATTGATCTTGGCCATTCTTACTGGTGTAAAGTGGAATCTCAGAGTTGTTTTACTCTGCATTTTCCTAAGGGCTAGGGATATTAAGCATTTTTTCTTGTGTTTCATGGCTTTGTAGGCTTCTTCATTTAAGAACTCTCTGTTCAGTTCCTTTGCCCATTTGTGTATTGGGTTATTTCTTGAGTATTTTTTCTTGAGTTCTTTATAAATTCTGGTCATTAGACCTCTGTCTGATATATAGGATGTGAAGATTTTTTCCCATTCAGTGGGGATTTCCTGGACTCTGTTAATTCTTTCCTTTGCTGCACAGAAGTTTTTAATTTCATGTAATCCCATTTATCTATTTTTGTTGAAATTTCTTGAGCAATTGGAGTCCTATTATGGAAATACTATCCTATGCCTATATGTTGGAGTTTATTGCCTATCCTATCTTCTATTAATTTTAAAGTTTTTGGTTTTATGTTGAGGTCTTTTATCCATTTTGAGTTAACTCTCATGCATATTGAGAAATGTGGGTAGGTTTTTATTTTTCTGCAAGCAGATATCCATGTTTCCCAGGACCATTTATTGAAAAGGCTATTCTTTTTGCAATTTACTTGCTTTGCTCCTTTGTCAGAAATCAGGTGGCTATAGGTGTGTTGAGGTATTTCTGGATCTTCTATTCTGCTCCACATGTCTTCAGCCCTATTTTTGTGCCAGTACCAAGCTGTTTTTCCTACCACTGCCCCGTAATAGAGATTAAAGTCAGGGACTGTGATCCTACCTGCACTCATTTTGCAGCATAAGAGTGTTTTGGCTATATGTTGTCTTTTGTGATTCCATATGATTTTTTGGATTTTTTTCCTATTTCTGTAAAGTCTGTCATTGGAGTTTGAATGGGGACTGCATTAAATCTATAGATTGCTTTTTGCAGGATAGCCATTTTTAGTATATTGATTCTCCCTATCCAGGAGCAGGGAAGGTCCTTCCATTTTTTAGTATCATCTACAATTTCTTTCTTTAATGTTTTGAAATTTTCCTTGTAGAAGTCTGTATGGTCTTTGGTTAGACTGATTCCAAGGTACTTAATCTTCTGATGGGCTATTGTGAAAAGTATCGTATCTGTAATTTCCTTCTTGTCTTGCTTACAGTTGGTGTATAGCAAAACTATTGACTTTTTTGTGTTGATTTTATATCCTGGTACTTTGCTGAAAGAATTGATTAGATCTAAAAGTTTTCCTGATGGGGCTTTGGGGTGTTTTAGGTAAAATATCATGTCATCTGCAAATAATGATCGTTTGACCTCTTCATTGCCAATCTGTATCCCTTTGATTTCTTTCTTTAGTCTGATTGGTCTGGCCAGAATTTCAATTACTACATTAAGTAGAATAGGAGAGAGGGACATTCTTGTCTTGTTCCAGATCTTAGAGAAAATGGTTTCAGATTTTCTCCATTTAGTGTAATGTTGGCTGTAGCTCTATCCTGATGTTCAAATTTTGAAATATTATCTAGGCTGATCTTGATGAATTCAGTTGCTAGTATAATCATTAAAAAGCTTTATACTCTGTATTTTGTTATATTTGTGTTTTTCAGGTATAGATTTTTATTATTGTTAGTTGCCATCAAGTTAATTCTGATGCATAGCAATCCTTTGTACATCAGAATGAAACTCTCCCAGCTGGGTGCCATGTCATACACCTATAATCCCAGTGGCTCAGGAGGCAGAGGCAGGAGGATCGCAAGTTTGAGACCAGAGGCAATCTGCATAACTTAGCGAGACCCTGTCTCAAAAATTAAAAAAAAATGGGCTGAGGGTGCATCTCAGTGGTCCAGCACTTGCAGAGCATGCAAGTACAAGGCCCTGGGTTCAATCCCCAGTACCAAAAAAAAAAAAAAAAAAAAAAAAGGAATGGAACACTCCCCAATTCTTTGCCAGGCTCACTATCTTTTTTAGGTTTAAGTCAATTTTTGCAGCAATTTTCTCAATCCATTTACTTGAGGGTCTTCTTTTTTTCATTGCCCTACCATGATCAAACATGATGTCCTTCTTTAGGGATTGGGCCCTCCTGACAACATGTGCAAAATGTGTAAGACACAATTTAGCCATCTTTGCTTCCAAAGAGCACTCTGGTTACACTTTCAGGATGGATTTCTTGTTGCTTTTTTGCAGTCCATGATATATTCAATATTCATCTCCAGCACCATAATTCAAAAGCATCAATTCTTCTCCTGTCTCTCTTATTCAATGTCCTGCTTTCACAACTTATGGTACAAAAAGATACCATGACATGAGTCAGGCACACCTTTATCTGCAATATGACATCTTTACTTTTTAAGTCTTTAAACAATCTTTTGCAACAGCTTTTCCCAATGCAATGCATGTTTTGATTTCTTGACTGCTGCTTCCATGGGTGTGAATTTTAGAAACAAATAAAGCAAAATCTTGGGCCACCTCAATCTTTTCTCAGTTTATTGTAAAGCTGCATACTAGGAACCACTTGTAAGAAATTTTATTTTGTTGATGTTGAGGTACAATCCATACTGAAGGGTTTCTTTAATCTTCATCATGAAATTCTTCAAATCCTCTTGACTTTCAGCAATGAGAGTTGTGTGTGCATAATGCAGGTCATTAATGAGTCTCTTTCCAATCATGATGCTGCATTCTTCTTTATAAAGCCCAGCTTCTCAGATTATTTGCTCATCATAGAAACTGAAGAGTTGTGATGAAAGGATAAGGCCCTGATGCACACCTTTTTTGACCTTAAATTAGGAAGTGTTTCCTTGTTCTGTTTAAACAACTGCCATCCATCCAGTCCATGTTCAGACTTCTCATGAGTACAAGTAAGTGTTCTTTTATTCTCAATCTTTGTAGTGTTATATGTAATTTGTTATGATGCAGACAGACAAATGTCTTTGCATAGTCAGTAAAACATACACAAACATCTTTTTGGTATTCTCTGTTTCTGGTTAATATCCATTTGATATCACCAATGATGTCCTTGGTCCCACACCCTCTTCTGCATCTGGATTGATTTTCTGGAAGTTCCCTGCTGCAGTTGCTTTTGAGTGATCTTTAGCAAAATTTTGTTTGTATGTGATACTAATTATATCATTTGATAATTTCCACATTTAATTGGATCCACTTTCTTGAGAATAGGCACATATATGGATCTCTTCCAGAAGTGGGCCAGGTAGCTATTTTCTAAACCTCTTGAAATAAACCAGTGAATACCTCCAGTACCACATCTGTTTATTGAAATATCTTTATTGGTATTCCATCAATTTCTGAGCATTGTGTTTCACCAGTCCATTCAAGTTAGCTTCCACTTTCCCTTCAGTACCATTGATTCCTGATTCTATGCAACCTCTTGAAATTGTTGACCATTCAGTAATTCTTTTTGGTATAATGGCTCTGTGTATTCCTTCCATCTTCTCTTGATGCTTTCTGCATCGTTTACTATTTTACCTATATAATCCTTCAGTATTTCCACCTGAGGCTTGAAATTTTTCTTCAATTCCTAAAGCCCCAGAAGAACAGAGCATGTTTTTTTTTTTTTTCTCTTTTGGTTTTCTATTTGCAGCTCTTTGTACATGTCTTTATATTTGATTTTGTCTTCTGCGCTTTCCTTTGAAATTTTCTGTATAGTTACTTCACTTCATCATATCTTCCTTTTACTTCAGTGGCTCATCATTTAGTGGATCAATATTCAAGTTTCAGAGTCTCTTTTGACATGTAATTTAGTCTTTTCTTTTTACCTATCTTTTTAATAATCTTTTGCTATGCTTATGAACGTTGTCTTGGGTGACATGACACAACTTGTCTGGTCTTTGACAATAGTGTCTAATGCGTCAAACATATTCTTGAGGTGGTCTCTGAACTCAGATGGGATATACTCAAGGTCAGACCTTGTCTACTGTATACATGTTCTAATTTTGTTCAGTTTCAGTTTGAACCTGCATATGAGCAGTCAGTGATCCACAATCAGCAACTGCTCTTGTTCTAACATTTGATATTGAGTTTTTCTACCATCTCTTTCCACAAATGTAATCAATTTGATTCCTGTGTGTTCCATCTGGTGAATTCCATGTTGATAATTTCCATTTATGTCGGTGAAAAAATGTATTTGCAAGTAACAGGTCATTGATCTGACAAAACTCTATCATGCCATCACCAGCATTGTTTCTGTCACCAAGGCCATATTTTCCAACAACTGAACCTTCTTTCTGTTCAACTTTTGCATTTCAGTTACCAGCAATTATCAGTACATTATGATTACATGCTTGATCTGTTTTAGTTTGCAGAAGTTGATAAAAAAACATCCCTTTCTTTATTCATACCTTTAGTGGTGAGTGTGTAAAGTTGAGTAATAGTCATATTAACTGGCCTTCCTTGTATGTGTATGGACATTATTCTATTACTAACAGCAATCATCATTCCTGGCAAAGAAAACTATATATTTATCTGATTCAAAATGGCCCATGCCAGTCCATTTTAGCTCATTGATGCCTAGAATGTTGATGTTTATATGCTGTATTTCCCTTTTGATATTTTCTAAATTTCTAGATTCATACCACCTATATCCCATGTTCCAATTATTAGTAGGTGTTTATTGTTGTTCCTATCCATTTTGAGATGTGTCACATCATCAAATGGAATTCCCTGGGGCTTTACTTCATTCGTGTCATTAAGATAGGCTGTATTTTTAGGTGGCAACTCTTCCTCAGTCGTCTCCTGAGTACTTTCCAATGTGGGGGGCTCAATTTCTGGCACTGTATCTGACAGTACCAGAAAATAGCAGTGTTTCTCTGCTATCCCTAGGGTCTTTAATGTTCAATTCTTGGGGAGTGGGCTGCCAGGTCCTTCTCACTAGTCTGTCTTTGTCTGGAAGCTCAGCTGAATCCTGTCCACCATGGGTGACCCTTCTGTTATCTGTAATACTTGTAGCATAGCTTTCAGCCTCATAGCAACAAGAAAGCTCCCATAATATGGAAAATGACAGAGACATGGGGTTCGTGAAGACTACATTTAAAACACTGCCAAAATATTAAAATCTCCAAAAATTCAAACACAGTATGCTTTACTCAGATCCTATTGAGAATTTCTCAGTTCAGGCTTACTGCTTAAACTCTGAAAGATACAATATTTTGGCATTATTATGTTAGCATTGCTGTTGTTAAGTGCCATCAGGCCTCACTCATAGTGACCCTATGTTCAACAGAATGAAACACTTCCCAACACTGTGCTTTGCCTGGCACTGTGTCAGTGTTTCTCTTCTATTCATAGGGTTTTCAATGGCTGATTGTGTTGTAATTCCTTTGAACATAGGCTGCTAGATCCTTCTCCAATATTTGAGGATCAAACTCAGGGCCTCAGAGAATGTAGAGCAGCACTCCATCAACTGAGCTAAACTCTAGCCCCATATTAGCATGTCAATGTCAAAAACACAATAGTTTCTCAAAAATTGGGATGGTTAGTTAAGTTACTTTTGGTGATTCCTGTACTACACTTTTTAAGAACATTCAGTTACAAAATTGATTACCTTACTCATTAGTAGCATTTTGTTATTGTTAGGTGCCATCAAGTCGGTATCCGACTCATAGCAACCCTCATAGGGTTTTCAATGGCTGACTGTTTCGGGATTGCCTTGGGAGTGGATTGCCAGGTCCTTCTCCCATTTGCGGTGCTGGGAAACAAACTCAGGACCTCAGAGACTGCAGCGCAGTGCTCTACCAACTGAGCTAAATCCCATCCCCTTAGTAGCATTTACTTATTATCAAAGTTTAGCTTTGGATTCAATATGGGGACTTAAAGAAAAATAGTTTCTCTGTTTTCTTTAGCTCCATTATGGTGATTGAAGCACAAATAAAATCAATAGATTTTAAGACCCAAAATAAGATTTTAAGACCCAAAATTAGATCACAAAGAATCTTAGCATATACTCTTCTTCAAGTAGCTAAACATATTGTACAGGAATATATGAAGCTAACTTCTATGATTTCTTGTTGTTGTTGTTGTTGTTAGGTGCCATCAATTCAGTATCCAACTCATAGCGACCCTCATAGGGTTTTCAATGGCTGACTGTTTCAGGATTGCCTTAGGAGTGGATTGCCAGGTCCTGCTCCCATTTTTGTGGTGCTGGGAATCAGAGACTGCAGCGCAGTGCTCTACCAACTGAGCTAAATCCCAGCCCCCTATGATTTCTTATAGTATCCATAATCCTGGTTCCATTTGTTATTTTTATCTTGTTCTTCTATTTATAAATTCCCAAAAGAAAAGGAAGGTCACTTCAAAACAACTTTCTTCATTAATTTATCTCATCATGTGCTTTTTAAATGAGTATAGTCACAATTTCAGTCAACTGAAAAAATACAGTCTAGAAAATTCCACTTACTAGTATGTACTCTGTGTGCACTCAATACATTTTGTACATGGAAACAAATGGAAAAGAATTTTTCTTAACACTGAAAATTTAAGGGCATTACAAATATGAAATCAACTAGTTACTAAATAGTGAATGAATGAAATTGTTTTAAAAACAGCAAGAAAATCAGAGCATATTCACCACAAAACAAAAGGAACAAATTTAGACAATACATCTTATGTACATTCACATATTTATGAAAATTATTTGTAGAATGATATAGATGTATAAAAATTCATTTTCAGGTCTTCATTTCTTTTTTAATCATTTATTCTTATTTTGACTTCCCCATCCATATGAACATTAGACAAGCATCTGTCTACTTCAAGTGAAGTTAAATAAAGTCAAATTCTAAATTCAAAGTCTCTATCTTTCTCAAAACAAGAGTTGATTCTAAAGAAACTATTGAATAGATATTTCTTTAGAACTTCTGCTTGAGTCTTATTAATTTTGACTATTCTGTTCTAAGAGTAACTTAGTCATCTCCTGAAAATACCTGATGCTTCAATAAAATGCTTAAAAGTTCACTATTACTTTGATCTGCAAGCAAAGACTCCTGATATCCTGGGACATATGTATGATAGACTTCTTTATGTTATTCTGATAAACTGCATCAAAGTGCTGCTCAGATTTGGTTGCTTCAGTAGCAGAGAAATTTAGACAGATTGGAAGAAGTTCAGAGAAAATTCCCAAAATTGATAAGAGTATTAAGAGTCATTATAAGTAGAGATATTAAAAGAAAAAAACTAAATAAATAAGATGGGATACTTGATTTGATAACTAAGAATTTATGTGAGAATATTTGGAAACTTGATATAAATACTGTGGAAGGGGATTCCTAGATCTGTGTTTACATATAGTATAAATATTAAATACCTGAAATTTTAATGGCTTTTTTTTATTATAACAACCAGTTCTGAGATATTTACTAACAACCTTAAAATTAGTATGTGGAAAATATATATATGCATTTTTCTTGAAAACACATATTGATATAAGAAATACTTACTGTGATGAAATGCATCCTATAATCAATAATTACTCTTAACTGAGGTTGAGTCATGGTGTGCACACCTGTAGTCCTAGCACTCAGGAGGCTGAGGGAGAAGGATCATGAATTCAAGGCCAGCCTGGTCTGCATAGTGACTTCCAGTCCAGTCTGGGCTATTTAACAAGTCACTATCCCAAAACAACAACAACCACCAAAAAAAAAAAATTAAAGCTACTGATTCCTAACAGGAAAAGAAGTTATGAGTTAAGTTACATAAAACTAGCAAGTCTAGGAAAACAGACAAAATTATTCTCCCAATTTACTGGGCACTGTAGAAAGAACTTTATATATATATATTGAGTCATTACTCTATGAAATGTATATTAACATTATTTCTATCTCACTGGTAGGAAAATTGAGCAAATAAGAAAAAATAATATGACAAGGGAATGTGACTAATAAACAGACCGAGAACTAAGGGCTCCACTGTTTGTACTTCCATCAGTGCTTCTGGTGCCTTTATGGAAATCAGTTGTTGTTGTTAGGTGCTATTGAGTCAGATCAAACTCATAGAGACCCTCATAGGGTTTTCAATGGATGATTGTATCAGGATTGTTTTTGGGAGTGGATTTCTACATCCTTCTCTGATATTGTGGTGCTGGGGATCAAACCTGGTCTCAGGAAGCGCAGGCAGTGCTCTACCAACTGAGCTAACCCCCAACCCCAATGGAAATCACTAACTATCTGAATACATCATACTTCTAGATATTCTCACACTTGTGCATCAAGGTAATAGGTGATGTAGACTTTTGCCATCCAACCCCAACAGATTTTAGAAGCTAAGGAGGTGGGACCTGGTTAGGACTTGGATGAGAGACCACCTGGGAACAGATGCTGTAGGCTTGGGAGAAGACCGCACAACCCACTCCCAAAAACCAACCAGCCATTGAAAACCCTATGAATAGCAGAGAAGCATGAAAATAATGTTTGGTCTGTTGTACATAAGGTCGCTATGAGTCAGACACCTAATCCACAGCATCTAACAACAACAGACATATTTACTTCAAATTGAGATGTGCTCTAAAGGAGAGCACACAGTGGATAATGAATTTCATAATGGGATTTTCATACAATCATATCGTGTACTTGCACTTATTCTCTCCCTCATTATCACCTCATGTTGGTTCCCCACTCTCTACCACTAATACTCTTCTTCCATCCAGATATATCCCCTTGTATTTTCCAATGTTAGATACACATGCACACACACACACAAACACACACACACACACACACTTCTTTTTAAAGTATATAACCTTCACATATGAATGAAAACATGTAATATTTCTCTTTCTGAATCTGTCTCATTTTGCTTAAAATTATGATCTCCAGTTCCATCTGTTTTCCTGCAAATTACATAATTTCATGTTTCTTTATGGTTGTATAATATTCCATTGTGTAACCATATCACATTTTTAAAATCCATTCATCTTTGATGGACAATTGGACTAATTGAATATCTTTGCAATTTTGAATAGCACCACATGGAAGTGCAAATGTCTGTATGGTGTGATTTCTTAGATTCCTTGAGTATATACCCAGGAGTGACATAGCTGGATCATATGGTAGTTCTATTTTTAGTTTTCTGAAGAATCTCCATATTAACTTCCATAATGGCTGAATTAGTTTACAATTCAATCATCAGTATAAAAGATTACCTTTTTCCCCACATCCTCACCAGCATGTGTTGTTTGTTTTGTTAACTCTATCCATTCTGACTAGGGTAAGATGGAACATCAGTGCAGTTTTGATTTGTATTTCCTTAATGGCTGATATTTAACATTTTTTTCAAATATTTATTAGTCATTTATATTTTTTCTTTTGAGAAGTGTCCATTCAGTTCAATTGCCTATGCGCTGAGTGGATTATTTGTGAGGGTTAATATTTAATTTTTTTTTAGTTCTTTACATAACCTAGATATTAATTGCCTGCCAGATTTATAGTTGGCAAAGATTTTATCCCATTCTGTGGGCTTTCTCTTTACTCTATTGATTATTTATTATTTCTTTTGACATATAGAAACTTTTCAAGTTCATGTACTCCCATTTGTCAATTCTTGATACTATTTCCTGTGCTATTGGACACCTTTGAAAAAAGTAGTTGTCTATGCCTATATGTCGAAATGTGTTTCTTATATTTTCTTCTTATATTTTGAAAGTTTCAATTTTAAATTATGGTCTTTTATCTATTTTGAATTGATTTTTGTACAGGGTGAAATATATGGATCTACATTCATTCTTCTACATATGAATATTCACTTTTCCTAGCACAATTTGTTAAAAAGGATGCCTTTTCTCCAATGTATGTTTTAGGCATCTTTGTCAAAAATCAGGTGGCCATAGTTACATGGGTTTATTTCTAGTTATTCTATTCACTTTCATTGATATTCATGCCTGTTTTGTACCAATACCAAGCTGCTTTTGTTACTACGGCCCAATAATATCATTTGATGTCAGGTATTGTGATACAGTCTGCATTGTTCTTTGTGCTCATTATTTCTTAGGTTACTAGGATGTAGGGAATATTATGGGATAGCATCAGGGGATAGAGAGGAAGCATGATTTGGATAGGGGCTTATTTAACCCACTTGGACCCCTGTTATCTAATTGGCTATATCCAACCCTCATCATGCCCCCTGATTGGTAATCAAGGATCTCCCCTTGATTGCCCAATGAGTGAGATCTGGTTTCACCCTTTATTTGAATGTCACTCCTAAATTGGTTGCACCTAGCCCCTCATCCACTACCTGATTGCCATCTTGAGGCAGTTACCCAAGAACTATATAAACAAAGCTCACTCTGCATGTAAGGCTGCTGATGGTGATGCTGAAAGCTGCTGGGGGGTTGCTTGCTGCCAGTCTGCTCTGCCACTCTATTGCAGATGGGCCACATCATCACCAGATCAAGAGAGGACATACCTGCCATCACAAAGGCCGCCAGACCAGGACGGAGTTCATCAGAGACTAGTAGTGGAGAAGAAGCCAGCCTTCGTGGGGAACATCCGGAGGGCCTCTGGCCCACTGGTGAAAATGAAGAGCCTCTGGATCCAGAGCCAGAGGCAGAGCTGCAACAAATAAGAGCCATGATACTTCTGCTATCCCAAATGGCAGGCTTGAGGGCTTTATCTCTCTGATAGGAGTTGTACAATAAAATCTGTACCAAAGGCATCCCTGAAGCCTGAAGCCATCCTTAGCTCCATCTGCCATGCCTCACTAATCACCCAGGGCATTAGGATTTGAGTATACCCACATTAGAGGTCATTTTTGTTTCTAAATGAATGTTTTTATTGTTATCAGGTATCACTGAGTCTGGTCCAACTCATAGTGATCCTATGTACAATAGAACAAAACAATTCCCAGCACTGTGACATGAACATGATCTTTTCTATGTTTAAACCCATTGTTGCAGTCACTATGTCAATCCATCTTGTTGAGAGTTTTCCTTTTTTTTTTTTTTTTTCATTGTCCTGCCACTCTCCCAAACATGATGTTCTTGTCCAGGGATTAGTCCTTCCTGGCAACATGTCGAAAATACATAAGATGGAGTCTAGCCATCCTTGCTTCCAAGGAACCCTCTGATTCTTTTGGATGGATCTATTGGTTCTTTTGACAGTCCATGGTATATTCAATATTCATCTCCAGCACCATAATTCAAAGGCATCAATCATTTTGTCTCCCTTACTCACTCTCCAGCTTTCATAACATTATGATGTGACTGAACTGTCATGAGTCAGGCACAATTTCATCTTCAATGTGACATTTCTAATTTTCAATATTTTAAAGAGTCTTTTGCAACAGCTTTTCTGCATGCAATGTATCTTTTGGTATTTCATTGGAATTTTGATGGGAATTGCATTGAATGTGTAGATCACTTTTAGTAGAATAGCCATTTTCACAATGTTAGTTCTTCTGATCCATGAGCAAGGGAAGTCTTTCCGTCTGTTAGTATCTTGTTCAATTTCTTTCTTTAGTGCTTTAAATTTTTCATTGGGGAGGTCTTTGGGCTCCTTGCTTAGATTTATTCTTAGATATTTTCTTTTTGAGGCTATTACAAATGGATTATTGTTTTGATTTCTTTCTCATAATGTTTGTTATTAGTATATAGAAATACTACTGATTTTTGAATATTTATTTTGTAACCTACTACTTTGCTAAGGGCATTTGTCAGATCTAAGTGTTTTCTGGTGGAATCTTTAGGGTCTTTCAAGTATAGGATCATGTCAAATAGTGATAATTTGACTTCTTCATCCCTATTTGTATCATTTGTATTACTTTTTCTCTGGTTAAACTTCAATCACTATATTGCATAGGAGTGGAGAGAGTGGACACCCTTGTCTCATTCCTGATTTTAGAGGGAATGCTTTCAGTTCTTCCTCATTTACTGTAACAATGGCTAAAGTTTTGGAGTATATGGACCTTCTGATCTTGAGGTATGTTCCTTCTGTTACTAGCACTAAGGTTTTTATCATGAAGGGATATTGAGCATTATCAAAAACCTTTGCTGTATCTGTTGAGATGATCATGTGATTCCTATTGCTGGGTCTATTGATATTATTATATTTATTTATTTGTATGTGTTAAACCAGTTACACATCCTTGTAATGAGTCCAACTTGATCTTGGGGTGTGATATTTTACATGTATTTTTGTACAGTTTGGAAATATTATATTGAGGAATTTAGCGTCTATGTTTATCGTAGACATTAATCTATAGTTTTCTTTTTTGTTGTAACCTCATCTGTTTTGGAATCAGGATGATATGGCTTCATAGGATGAATTGGGAGTATCACTTCACTTTCTACTTTATGGAATAGTTTGAGGAGGATAGATATTAATTCTTCTTTAAAGGTTTAGCAGAATTTTTGTTTGAACTTGTCAGGTCTTGGGATTTCCTTTATTGTGAGATTTTTATCACTGCCTCAGTCTCATTTTTATAGAGGTATCTAAATTATTTAGATTCTTTTGATGTGATTTTGATAGGTCATGTGTATTAGGTAATTTACCCATTTATTCTGCATTTCACTCTTTTAAGAATTACAAGTTCTTGAAGTAATCCCTGATGATCCTTGGTATTTCATTGATATCTGTTTTAATAACCCCTTTTTCATCTCTAATTTTATTACTTTGGATTCTCTTTGTCTTTCTTTTTATTAGTTTGGTTAAAGGCTTGCTGATCTTGATTATCTTTTCAAAAAGCCAACACTTAGTTGCATTGATCTTTTTTATTGCTCTTTTAGATTTCATTTTATTGATTTCTGGCCTGACCTTTATAATTTCTTTCCATCGACTCCTTTAGAGTTTGGCTTATTTTTTTCTACTGTCTTAAGTTTTATCAATATTTATTTGAGCTTTTCCAGTTATTTGATGTAAGCTTCATAGCTATGAATTTCCCTTGCTGAACTATACTCTCCACATCTCACAAGTTCTGGTAGGCTGTTTTCATTTTTATTTGATTCTGGGATTATTTTTTTTTAATTTCCTCCCTGATTTCTTCAGTGAACTTCTTCACTGGTCATTCAAAATTGTGCTGCTCAATTTTCATATATTTGTAACATTTTCATAGCTTCTCTTGCTATTGATTGCTAGTTTTATTCCATTGTAATTTGATAAGATAAAAGGAATTATATCAATTTTTGTATTTATTAAGTATAGTTTTGTGGGCTAAAATATGGTACATTTTAGAAAAAGTTTCATGTGTTACCTATAAGAATGTGTATTGCATATCTGTTGGATGAATATTCTGTAGAGGTCTGTTAAGTCCAAATTGGTCTATGTTGCTAAATGTGTGGTCTCTCTGTTGATTTTTTGTTTGGATGGTCTGTCTATTGATGAAAATGGGGTTTTAAAGTCATTATTGTCTCTGAGTCTATCTGTTCTTCTCATGAGATCTATTCATACATTCTCATATTTTGTCTGTATTTTTTCTTCCTCTTTGTGTAGGATTCCTTTGAATATCTTCTGCAGTTCTGGTTTAGTGGTTGTAAAATATTTAAGTTTGTGCTTATGTTGTAAGGTTTTTATTTCTCCATCTATTTTAAGCGGCAACTTTGCTGTATATAGTAGTCTAGGTTGGCAGTTATTTGCTTTCAGGGCTTCAATAACATCATTCCATGCTTTCTTGGCTTTTAGAGCTACTCTTTAAAGGTTGTTGATTCTGACAGGTTGTTGTGTGTTTGCGTTTTTCTCTTGCAACCTTTAAACATAGAATCTTTTCTGGTCAAGTCTGCTTGGGATTCTGGATGCCTCTGTTGAAGAGTATCTATTTCTTTCTCTCTAGATTTGGTAAATTTTCTGCTATTATTTCATTGAATAGATTTTCTAGGCCTTGGGCTTTTGTCTTGTCTCCTTATTCCTTATCGCATTATTGTCTCCTTATCGCATCTACATCACAGATTTCTAGGTTATGCCTCTTCATCTTGCCCCTTAGTTCTTGGAAGTTGGGGTCATATTTCTGGTGTGTGTGTGTGTGTGTGTACATGCATGTCTGTGTTAGTGTTGGACTTCAGTATGTCATCAACCTTGCTTTCCATCCCTGATATTCTTTCTTCTGCTTCAATCCAGTCTGTTGTCAATTTCCACTGTGATTTTTGACTTATTAGTTTTTCATTTCCAATATGTATTTGATTTTTCCAAGATCTCAATTTCTTTGCTGAATTTGTCTTCTAAATTAGATACTTTTTTTATCAACTACCAATATTGACTCAATTATTTCATTCATCTGCTTATTTTTGTTTTCATTTAGATCACTTATAATTTGTATAAGTCATCATTTGAATATTTATGTGCCATTTTAAGGACTTAATTATGTTTGGTTCAGTTATTGTGGAGATATGATCTTTTGGAGGAGTCCTATTATCTTGCCTTTTCACATTTCTTGTGTTTCTATATTGGGAATTTTGCATCCGTTAGGATGGCTCTCTCTTTCTATTTTCCTTGGGAGACTTTAAAATGTACAGTCTTCTCTCCAGTTCATGATCACCAGTATTACTCAGAGAATGCAAAACAATCTACCACTATAGTAATGACTCTAACTGAAATCAGATTTATAATACAATTAAATGAATTTGAAACCAGCTGTTACTTAACAAGTTACTTTAAACAAGGAGATAACAGGGATAATGTAGAATAAGCTATGCGGTTAGAAATTGATTATGGTAAAGATAACATTAAAGATAAATGGAATCACAGGAGAAAGCAGGGATTGAAGGAAGAGAAGGATGAAGGATTTAACTGAAGAAAAGGAAAACAGAAAGCAGAAAGAAATTTTAGAGTGTGGGTAAGAAAAAAGCAGGTGAAAATATAAATCTTATTTTATGCTGTAGGAAAAATTATTTATAAGGTTATATAAACCTTACAAGAGGTATAACAAATGCAAATATATAAGTTCTTTTTATAACAAATAAATTTTTGTCCAATTAATAGTAAAATTACTGTAATCAGATAGCTAGGATAACACAAAAGGAAAGAGTTAATTTTTTAAACAATAAAAAGTAAAAATGAAAATTCAGAGGCAACAACAGAAAAAATAGAAAAGAAAGGAAAGACTGACTATTATAACTTTTTGTGGGTCCTCTAGCAATGAGGTAATCATTTAAGTTGTATTCTCTAGGGATTGGAGGAAGTACAAAGCAGTGCTATCTGTCCTGGAGTGCAAATCTCTGTGGTTTCAGTTCCTTCCTATTCATGAGTGCCCTATGTAATGGGAAAGGATATAGGGATTAATTATCTGTTTTTATCCTGCCTTCTGTCTGCCATATACTAGCTTCATGGTTGAGAGGTAGCTCTTAGGGAATGGAGGTGGCTTTTGGAAGTGGGAACCTTGAATATGAGTATCTATATTTCTGTTGATTTGATCTGCCTACCAGTCCTGTCTACATGTCCATAACCCAGGACCTACCTTTGTTGTTGTTAGGTGCTGTCAAGTGGAGTCAGGAGGTCCCAACTGCTGACCTGGTGTCGCCCAGCCAGATTCACAACTGCTGCAGCAGTGGTCACTGCTTTCCCCAAAGTCAAATGTACAATCTGCAGGCTTACTTCCCTAATTTCTCCATGTGTGCACCTCAGGTGTTGCCCTTTAGCTCTTCCAGTGTCTCATGGAACCACCAGATTTATGTCCTTTGGCCCACTGTTGTGTTATCAGTCCCCACTTCCCAGTAACAGGTTCTTGCGGATTGTGTTTCCTCAAAGGGTGGTCCTTGGTTGTATTGTTCGAAGCTTGGAGAAATGATAAAATGGATTTTTTTCTCTAACACCGATTTTTTTTTTTTTTTTTGGAAATTTTTAATGTACACCTTACTGTGATTCATTCTAACATGTTTTTTATTGTGACATTTCCATATATGCATTTTGATGTACATTATTCATATAGGTTCCCCCTTACCCTCTTGTATGCTTACCCCCCTCCCCATCTAAGTCTTCCCTATCATTTACTTGGTAATATTTTTCTATATGTCCTTGTGTTCCAGTTCTGTTTAAGATAGAAACTTTTCCTGTAGTGAACTTTGTTTTTATCTTGTCAGACAATTGCATGCATTTTCTAGACCATTTATATTGACACCATTCTTAGCTTTTTGTTATTGTTGTTGTTGTTTTATTTTGATCCGACCTTTGAATAGGATTTTTCCTTCTCGTAATTTTGATTCAGCTCCCACATATGAGTGAGAACATGTGGTATTTCTCTTTCTGAGCTTGTGTTCATTCACTTAAAATAATTTTTTTCTAATTCCATCCATTTTCCTGCGAATGACCTTATTTCATTTTTCTTGATTGCTGAGTAGTATTCCATTGTGTATATGTACCATAGCTTTTTTTATCCATTCTTCTGTTGAAGGGCACTTTGGTTGATTCTATATTCTTGCTATTGTGAAAAGTGCAGCATTGAACATGGAGATGCAGGTGTCTCTGTGGTATGATGACCCATCTCCCTTTGGGTAAATTCCCAGTAGTGTTAGAGCTGGGTCATACGGTAGATCTATTTTCAGTTTTTTAAGATAACTCCATATTGATTTCCACAGTGGTTGGAACAATTTACAGCTCCACCAACAATGTAAGAGTGTTCCCTTTTCCCCGCAATCTTGCCAGCATTTGTTGTTATTTGTTTTATTGATCTTGTCTATTCTTACTGCATAAAGCGAAATCTCAGGGTTGTTTTAATTTGCATTTCCCTAATGGCTAGGGATATTGAGCATTTTTTTTCATGTGTTTCATGGCTTTATGGACCTCTTCATTTGAGAACTGTCTACTCAGTTCCTTCCCCCATTTGTGTATTGGGTTGTTTTTTGGGGAATTTTTTTCTTGAGTTCTTTATAAGTTCTAGTAATTAGATCTTTACCTGATGTATAAAATGCGAAGATTTCTTCCCATTCCATGGGGGCTTCCTTGAATCTGTTAATTGTTTCTTTTGCTGTGCAGAAGATTTTTAATTTCATGTAATCCCATTTATCTATTCTTGTTGCAATTTCTTGAGCAATTGGAGTCCTATTAAGGAAATACTTTCCTACGCCTATATATGATGGAGTGAATTGCCTATCCTGACTTCTATAAGTTTTAAAGTTTCTGGTTTTATGTTGAGATCTTTTATCCATTTTTAGTTAACTCTCATGTATATTGAGAGATGCGGGTCAGCTTTCATTTTTCTGCATGCGGATGACCATGTTTCCCAGCACCATTTGTTGAAAAGGCTGTCCTTTTTCCACTTTACTTGCTTTGCTCTTTTGCTGAAAATAAGGTGGCTATAGGTGTGTTGAGGTATTTCTGGGTCTTCTATTCTGTTCCAGATGTCTTCGGGCCTATTTTTGTGCCAGTACCAAGCTGTTTTTACAACCACTGCCCTGTAGTATAGCTTAAAGTCAGGGATTATGATTCCACCTGCATTAGTTTTGCATCTTAAAAGTGTTTTGGCTATATGTGGTCTTTTGTGGTTCCATATGAATTTTTGGATCATTTTTTCTATTTCTGTAAAGTCAGTCAGTGGAATTTTAATGGATAGTTGCATTAAATCTATAGATTGCTTTTGGTAGGATAGCCTTTTTTACTATATTAATACTCCCTATCCAGGAGCAGGGGAGGTCTTTCCATTTTTCAGTGTCCTCTGCTATTTCTTCCTTTAATGTTTTGAAATTTTCCTTGTAGAGATCTGAAGGATTTTTGGGTAAATTGGTTCCAAGGTATTTAATTTTTTGGTGGGCTATCATGAATGGTATTTTTCCTGAAATTTCCTTCTCTTCCTGTTTGGAATTTGTGTAAAGAAAAGCTATTGATTTTTGTGTGTTAATTTTGTAGCCTGCGACTTTACTGAAGGAGTTAATTAGTTCTAGCAGTTTTCTGGTTGAGATTTTCAGATATAGGATCATATCATCTGCAAATAAGGATAATTTGACCTCTTTCTTGCCAATATGTATCCCTTTGATTAATTTCTCTTGTCTGATTGCCCTGGCCAGGACTTCCATTACTATGTTAAATAGAATAGGAGAGAGAGGACATCCTTTTCTTGTTCTAGATCTAAGAGGAAATGGTTTAAATTTTTCTCCATTTAATATAATGTTGGCTGTAGGTTTGTCATAAATGGCTTTTATGAAATTAAGGTATTTGCCTGTTATACATATCTTCTCCAGCGTTTTTATCATGAAAAGGTATTACACTTTGTCAAAGGCCTTTTCAGCGTCAATTGAGATGATCATGTGGTTTTTGTTTGCCCGTTTCTTGATATGCTGGATTACATTAATTGATTTCCATATGTTAAACCAGCCTTGCATCTACGGTATAAATCCCACTTGGTCATGGTGAATAATCTTTTTTATGTGCTGCTGGATTCTGTTTGCCAGAATTTTATTAAATATTTTTGCATCTAGATTCATAAGGGAGATGGGTCTGTAATTCTCTATCTTAGATGAATCTTTTCCTGGTTTAGGTATCAGGGTGATGGTAGCTTCATAGAATGAATTTGGGAGTGTTCCCTCCTTTTCTACTTTTTGGAATAATTTGAGGAAGACAGGTAATATATCCTCTTTAAAAGTTTGGTAAAATTCTGCCATGATTCCATCAGGACCTGGGCTCTTCTTTGTTGGGAGACTTTTAATTACCTTTTCTATTTATGTATATGTAATGGGCTTGTTTAAGTCAGTTATGTTTTCTAGAGTTAGCTTTGGTAGGTCATATGTGTTAATAAATTTGTCCATTTCTTCTGCATCTTCATAGTTTTGGGAATCCAGTCTCTCATAGTAATCCCTGAGAATTTTCTGTATTTTGTTGAAGTCAGCCTAACACCAATCTTTAATTCAGGGGAACTTGCTGGTATCTCAGATTCTAAAACTGGATTTAGTACTTGCAGGAGATGTGGGGATCTTTTTGATGGGTCGGACACATACCTTGTGAAGGAGATGGAGTTTCCCTTTCCCCTGACAGGTATAGAACTGAGGTGTGGGCATGTGCTGTTTTCTTATTTCTGTACCAAAGTCTCTTTTTCTTGCATGAATTTGATTATGTTAATACTTTTATTTTATTTTATGTTATATCCCTTTTTTTTCTTGTGGAATTTGAATTTCTCCTTTGTTACTCTGGCATTTTTCATTCACAAAGTTAGAGTAAGACTTCTTCTAATCCACCATTTTCCCAGAATATGTCTTCATCCTTATTTAGATATTCTGAGTTCAAGTGAAAACATTTTGGATTTATTGAGTTAAATGAAATGTATTATTAAAATTAATTATACATGCTCTCTTTATTTTTAAGATATAGCTATGAAATATTTTTAACTTCTTTATATGTGACTTTGTTATGAACAGTACATTTCTGTTGGACAGTAGTCTTTATATGGATCCTATGATCTTTCTCTATTTCAATTGATAGTTCTACAAAAATGCTATAAAATAATATTTTTAAAAATTAATCAAAAGATGACTTTAAACACTAGGACTATTGTGATAAATCTTAAGACAATTTGAGTTATACATAAATTACTTTTCTATTGCAATTATTGCATTGACTTTGAAAAATTTCAGTATATCTCTGATACAAATAATTTTCTTTAAATATTGACAAAGTTGCAGTATTTAACATGTTGCAATATTTAACAGCAAAAGAATTTTTCCCCTGTACTAATCTTTCACTTTTCCACTTAAAGAAAATACAAAATGAGTATACCCCAAGATAATAACATAGAAATAAAGTGAAAAGAGCACACAAACCTACTTTGGGTTCTCATGTGCACTTTGCTTTTCTATTGATTTTTGTTTTAATATTGTAATAAAAATGTTGTTGTTATTATCCTTAAAATTTAAATGTTGAATACTTTAATGTAATAATTTTACTTGCAATGACCAACTTGTGAAATACTAAAGAAGGAAAGGAAATTAAAATTATCATCCTAAAAACCATATCTAAACTTCAGTAAATTATTGAAAATAGAGAATAAGACTGACTCTGTTTTGAGTTGTTAGCAACTAAGAAAAATTTAAGATGCTGAATTTATAATATATTATACTTTATTTTTGCTAAACATAATGTTTCAACATTAATTCTATTCTAAAATTGTATCCTAATGTACCTTCATGATATTCCAGAATAACATTAAGTATTATAATCATGTTTTCAAGTAAATTTCAGCTTAAATCAGTATTTATGAACCTTGAGTAATATGGTAATTAAGTTACTATTGTGTTTTTTAAAACCATAGTATATATGATATGTTTTTCTAATAGCATGGCTAGTTTAGTCTGATAGCATGTCTAGCATGGTTAATGTATTTTTGAAAACAAAAATAATTAAACAAAATAAACAAAAATAAACAAAAATAAACAAAAACAATGATTAAGGAAAATAGGAACCAAGCTTAAACATAATGAAAATGAATACCATTAATAATCTTTTTACTCATTTCAGATATTAAATCAAAATTTATTCATTTGTTCATTCACCTTACAGAAAAAATAAAAAATCATCAAAGTGGTGAGATAACATTTTAACGAATAGAACAGGTGATATCTAATTCATTGTAGTCTATATGTAATAAAACCACCTTTAATATCAGTTATCTTTCATTATGAGATAAAATAATTTTCCATGGTCATGATACAAAAAAGGAACAATTATTTATTGGCAAGATTATGTTATAGGATTTATTTACAGTTTTTTTAGATTGAAATTCAGCCAGCACTTGAAATATATCTTTTATTACTATATTACATGAGTAAAACATCAAACATCTATGGAATTTTGGGCTTATTCACAAAGGTAGTATTGTTTATATCTTTGTTAAATCTTAAGCTAAGAAAACTAGAAAGAACATAGAGATTCATTTTGCCATATATCCAAGAATATTTGGATGCTCATTGTTGTGGTTAGGTGCCATGGAGTTGGTGTCCAACTCATAGTGACCCTACATACAAGGGGGAAACACTATTGTCAGTGCTTCTCTGCTATTCATAGGGTTTTCAAGATTTTGGGGAGTGGGTTGCCATGTCCTTCTCCCATTTGGATGCTAGTATATTTAAAATATTTTTAAGAGAAAAAAAAGTATTTCAAATCAGTACTACATTTCTAGAATTATAAATTCAAGAGTACTTCTAGAAAATTTTGAACCCTAGTGTTCAGTCTTGAAGAAATTTTCAGTAAACAAGAAACAGAACTAGATAACTTTAATACAATAAAGTTTATCTTACATCCCTCTGACATTGGTTAATAGATCTTTTAATATATTTTCTCCTTCTATGCTCTTTTCCCTTGATTGCACTTTACTTGGTGAACTTAAGTATGTTTCCCAAAGTATATTTTAACACATGGTTTTCATTTAAGATATCCCCATAGTATTTTTATACTTTTATATTTCTTTCAAAATGCTAGTTGAATCTAGATTTTTATTGGATTTTAGTTTGAAGTTTGGAGCAAGAATTCCTCACAGCTCTTATTTTGTTAGAGAACATTAGCTCAAGCTTTCTTTATTTCCTATAACTTATTTGAATAATTAACTCATATTTCCAAAAAAACTCAATTTCTTCCCTGATGCTGAAAAGTTCTTTTACCAATAATCATATCAACATTTAAAACTTTAATATATTCATTGAAATATTTATCATTGAGAATCCTAGGAATAGATGTGCTGTTACCTATGTAACATATAAAAGATAATGTTTCCTTCAAGTGAGGGTATTTTGATATGGCTTATGTTGTAGTTCCTGACACTACTTTGAATGATAAAAAGAGTTCCAACAACAAAAATGTATGTGTGACTGAAACACAAGTGGTACTTCATTAAAATATCGAGGGTTATAACACATCTATTTATAGATTTGCTATACCATTGGAGTATTCTCACTTGACAAATATTTGTTAAACCTTTAAAATGTACCAGAAACAGTTCTGAGTGCCTGAAATACATCAATGAATAAAAAGGATAAAAACCCCTAATCTCATTGATTTATATCACTCTGTATAATTCAATTTACTCAGCAAGTTCTTCTCAATGTTCTTTTCATGTGTGGCTATAATTTTATATCTGATAATGTGGAATATATTTATATCTTAATTTAGGATTTTTCTCTTTTATTTTTCTTAGGATTAATAGAGACACTGAGATGTATATTTTTAAAAAGTGAACCAATGAACAAAAATCATTTTTTAGTCCCTTTGGTCAAAAGAAACTCAGTATATAATTGGATATTTTACCCTAATGGATTTAGGCTCTCAAGTAGGGGGATTTCTAATTTCATGTAATTATTTGAATTTTAAAGTGCTCTGGGCTGATAAAATCATAAGCATACTACTATAGTCTAAAACACTTGCAATCTATGAATTTTTGCTAAAGTTTATATGAGTGAAATCAACAAACCTATTGGAGGGTGAAGATGACAGAGATCTCAAAATTGAACATGTTATGGACTATTGAACTTTCTTGTTTGGTGATTTATTCATATTTCAATTTTTAGCAGAATTTTAACAGATTGGAAGCATCCTGCATAAAACTTCATGATATATTTATTTAGTGTATTTGCCTTTCACTGTTAGAGATTTGGGCTTAATCTGGCATTGATCTTAAATTGAATGAATTTAGTGCTTTCGATTTTACCTGCTTATTCACATCACTGTACTACAGATTTCAGGTTGAAGATAGTTTCTTGTAAAGCAAATAATTTTATCAAATTCCATCAATATATGTTTACTTTATGAAAGATAGTGTGTGTGTATGTGTGTGTGTGTGTGTGTGTGTGTACATGAAGTGTAGTTTAACTTGTTTGTTTATGACCATTCTCTATGTACGTTAATCTTTATAAGGTTTTTAATTTAAGTCACTATAATAAATTATTTATTTCAAACAATTCAGAAGAAGAAAATATAAAAGGTAAAAAAGAGAAAGTAGCTGAGTAGTTATTTTAAAAGTAAACATATAAACATTTTTAAAATTTTCATTGAATGTACTAGCAAACATTGATCTGTATTTAAAGAGTTACATAATTGATATAAATAACTTAAGTAATGAAAGCAATTTTTATTTTCTCAGACAAAAGAAGTACATACCTGAAATAAGTAGCCTCCCTTTCTACAGTAAGAATATTGCACATCTGAGTATTCTTATAATCAACTTTAATATCCCTTTAATGTACGAAGTAGAAATGTATATACATCCCTTGAAATGATTACTCAATCTCTAAAAAATTCCATCATGTAGACTTCATGATTTTTTTCATTTCTCACAAAGAAGCAAAACAACGTGTGAAAATAAGCTCATCTTCCAAAATGCAAACACTTATGATTAATTTGCATACAAAACCAATAATTTCAATAAATTCATTCTGTGAATACAAGATGTATAGTTGGAAACACAAAAACCTCCATTTTGTGAATGCAGACTTTCAAAAGTAATTTGAGACAACATGGTAAAGATGACACAGAAGTAAAGAGGACAAGAAAACAGTAGGGTTTCATTTTAATAAAATAGTAACTGTTTTATTTATGAGTGAATAAGGCCATGGTTAAAGTAGAAACTTAGAAATTTTTGCCTCTTATTTTCTAAATTTTAAATTTGTAAAAATCTTTTTAAAAATACTCTTGAATGGTAAAAATTGAAACAAAAGTAAATTAAGAAAAACATTATTTCACATTGGGCAGTATTAATGCCTGTGTATATGTTACAACTCAAAACCTCTAATAATATTTAGAGGTCAAGAAATTCCATGTTTTTTCAATTCAAATTTACTTTAAGGTATAGATAAACTGTACCTATCATATAGGGATGTAATATGTGATTAATAATATTTGTTCCCACATTGAATAAGATTTATCTGTAATATCCACTGAATCCTCCAACATTGGACTTGCATGAAAAGGACATCTTAATTAGCCTTAATTATCAAGGACAATGTAATCTGCCTGGCATTTGGATATGTGCCCAGTGAGCTGTTGAACTCAGGTGCATAACCTCAATTGGGGGATCATGTCAGAGCACCATCTGTTTCTGACTTTGCCCAGCTTTTCCTGTCCCTTGTGCTCAATTTGTTCAAATATTCCTGCTTAATTTTTTATTTAGGGTCATCTTAGACAAAACTGTGAAGTAGGTGATCTCTTCCCTTGATATCTCTCCAATTTCCCTTTTAACCTTCCTGCAACTTCCTAGAAGTTCCACTACTCATTCCCTAGGTATTTGTGCCATCCAAAGTCTTAAACCATAACTACCATCTACTGCCTGGCACATTTAATAGCTCCCTAACCTCTAAAATTGCTAATTCAGCAGGCAAATGTTTCAGTCAGCATTATTAAAAGTTAGCAACAGATACAAAATGCAACTATTCTAAGCAAGAACAGAACTCAATGGAAAGATTCTGAGATTACAAAAAGTTTATGAAAAACTAAGAGGAGTTAGATTCAGAGATGGAAAAATAGTAAATAAAGCAACAAGGTTGCCATTCAGTATCCAGGAAGTTTATCAGCTAAATTAATTTCAACATAACACCTTACACTTTTTATATGAAATTTGAATATCAAGGAAAATGTTAACAAAAAAGGCTGAGAAAGAATAACACAAAAGACTTCTGCCACTTTTGTAGATAAATCTACTTGCTTATATGATATATTGTCATGATAGTCTAGGAAGGAAGAGAAATTATAAAACTTATAAGAAATTTTTCTATTAAAATCTCTATAAAAGAATATTTCTCCATTTGATTTGTAACAAGCCTTCTTCCAAAGGAAGCATCAATATAATAACATCAATATAATCTCCAAAGCCTTCAAATCATTTTTGACTACATAACATACACATCAAGTTTTCATGGCTAATAAAGGGAAGGTAGGCAGAATTTGTAGTAATGCTATTTAGCACCCCTTTGATAAAGAGAAATAGAGAAACTGCTGGCAATAGAGGATTTATCATAAAAGAACATATGATCCCAGAAAAATAAAAAAATACTAGCAGCTTCACTAATAAACAAATAACCGTCAAGTAGAACACAATGAGTTTCCATATTTAAACAATCAAATTTATGTAGATTTTAAAAATAAAATCACTTAGAGCTAAATGACTATGGAGGAGCAGTTACTCTCATGAAAGAATAGGTCACTATAAAAATAGACACAACATTGCTAAGGGCTATCAAATAATTGATATCAGCATTTTCAAATATAAAAATAACGAAGCCTACCAACTTATCACTCTAGGAATTTATTAGAAAAGAATCACAAAAGTAAGCATAGACATATTCACATGTTTATTATTGTAACATTCTTTTAAAAAGATTCTAAAAATTTGAAATACTTTATATAACAATTGAGATACTATGTTGACTTTAAAAGTGATATTGTAGGTGGGATTCGTGGTGCACATCTATAATACTACTGACTCAGAAGGCAGAGGCAAGAGGATCTCTTAGTGAGACCCTGTCTCAAGATAAAAAATAAAAAACGGACTGAGGGTGCAGCTCAATGGTAGACCACTTTCAAAGAATGTGCAAGGCCCTCAGATCAACCTACCAGTATTGCAAAATTTTAAAAAGAAAACATGGTATTATGGATATGGAAAATGTTCTGAATATATTAAAAGCTATAGTCTATAATTTATAATTAGATATTGTTATATCAGTTGTATTAGTGTGCTGTAGCTGTTGACATCTTGCCACAATAAAGTACCCCAGACTGAATGGATTATAAAAAAGAAATTTATTTTCTGACTCTTCTGGAGTTCAGAAGTCCAAGATAAAAGTGCTAGCAGGTTAGTTCCTTATGAATGTCCTGAGAGAAGCATCTGTCCCAAGTCTCTCTCTCCTAGGCTTATAGATTGTCATCTTCTCCCCATGTCTTCACAATGTCCTCCTCCCTCTTTCTGTATCTGTGTCCTAATTTTCTCTTTTTATACAGACATACATCATATTGAATTGAGCCTACCTCAATTATTTGTTTCAATACCATTTCCTTTATAAAGGCCTTATGCCCACAACCATTCTGATACTGGGGTTAGAATGGCAACATTGAGTTGAAAGGGCACAGTTCAGCCCATAACATGAGAATATATATTTAGCTGTGGTTTCAAAGACATTGGTAGACATATACATATATATGTGCATATGGGGTGGAAGCACGTGTGTGTGTGCATGTGTGTGTGTGTGTGTGTGTGTGTGTGTGTGTGTGTGTACATCTCTGTGTATACATATCTATAGAGAGAAAAGCTGGATTGCATACTCAGGCATGTTGGCTGAAATGTCACATATATCTTCTGTGAGAAACAGTTTTTTGTACAAAAATGCACACTAAAATATCTACAGCCTGTAGCCATAGCACTGTGGCTTCTGATCCCCTCAGATCTTGGAAGCTATGCAGGGTTGGGCCTGGTTACTACCTGGACAGGAGACTGCCTGGAACACCAAGTACTGTAGGCTTGGGAGAAGGACCCAGCAACCCACTCCCCACAAAAACCAATCCATCATTGAAAACCCTATGAATAGCAGAGAAGCACTGAAAATAGTGTTTCACCTGTTGTACACAGGGTCAGTATGAGTTGGACACCAACTTGATGGCACCTAACAACAACAAACAGCAAAATATCTACTGATGAGAACATTAGGGATAAGAACAGTCTACTTACACCTTATGAAATTCTGGTAACCAAGCCACAAAACAAAACAATCTTAATTCAAAATAAACAAACAAACAAACAATTATATGTTTCATAGTACTTTACCTGGCATCACAGTAAGTAGGTCCTGTGCAGTCCTTTGAAATGAAACCAGTGAAGAGCATTAGCTTTTACTTTTAATACAGATATACATCTTTACCATTTTTTCATAGCATTTTTCAGATTGTCCAGATATCTTAGCATGATTGGAAATGTAATAGTTTTTAATCTCTTAACCAGTCTAGAAAAGAAACATTGTTCTTTGTCATTTTCAGCTCTTTGTATAAGTCCTTTCTATAATGATTAAAATTTTGATTAACAAAATAAAAGGTTTCAGGGTATATGGGTGCATGCCTATAATCTCAGCTACTTGGGCAAGGAGCAGAGGCAGGAAGATTGCAAGTTGGGAATCAGAGGTAGCCTGTGTAATTTAGCGAGACCCTAACTCAAAATAAAAAATTAAAAAATGGACTGGCAGTGTAAGGGGCAGTGCACTTGCAAAGTGTATGTGTGAAGCTCTGGGTTCAACTACAAAGTACCAAAAACAATATGCATAATCTCTTTAAAACATTGAGGTCTTGGAAAATTTGAGGACATGATATAATAGAGCTTCCTCATACTATCATATCAGTTTCCCTTATTATTTAATAGATCAATTTTGAGTTAATTTGTACTAATATGAGATATGTCTACAGCAGAAGAGATCGTACTTCAAGATGCTAAGACCATTTGTAGATGATAACTATGTTTTTTTTTCCCTCATATACATTTTTCTTAATTTTCTTCTTCCATGTATAGGTTACTGTCAACATCTCCTGGTGAATATTGTGACACTAACTTGGGTACAGACATGTATACTATACGTATTTGAAATATAAGACAATTCAATCTTCTTGGCATTGTTGGATTTGATAACTTCATTTTTTTCCCTGTTTCTAGAACTAAAAATTATAAGATGTTTCCATCCATGTAAATCACAGAAGAGGTCATCCAATTACAGAAAAAGACATAGAAGCCATATGTGGAAATGAGGATGAGAGATGAAAGAACCCACATTGCATTTAAGTGTCTGGTCTTATCTGTTCCTGAGCTCCAGTAGTTTTTGATACTGTTTCTGTAAAATTCATATTATCTTTAAACAAATTCAATTCCCTGTGCTTATGCTAATTTGGATCATCTTTCTGTCACCTGTAACCAAATTATTCTTAACAGATACATGGTAATGTTTTGGTCATGAGATTATGCATGAGTTTGATTCATATCATTATACTTTTTTCTTTATTTTCAAAAATTAGACAATAAATATCTTTTCTTTGGTAAGTAGACAAAGCTGTCTTTTTAAGTTTCTGTTAAATTAACAACAAAAGTTTTGTATATTGGTCATTTTTTAAATTTGTACTTTTTCTTCATCAGTATTTGGGGTAGAATCTAGGACTTCACACGTGGTAGATATGTGTTATACCAATGAACTGTATCTCTAGCCACTATTTATTTATTTATTTTTATTTTTTTTTATTTTAAGACAGGATCTTACTAGGTAAATGTTCTTCCCTTAAACTGAACCATCAGCCCCTATTTATTTATTTATTTTGAGATGAGGTCTTGCTAAATTGCATAGGCTGCCTCTGCCCTGCAACTTAACATCCTTTTGCCTGACTCCAGTGTCACTGAGATTACATGCATGCACAACAGTGCCCAGTATCACAGTTTTCAATAATGCAAAGCATGAATGAATTCATAATGTCCAAATTACTACTGCCTGTGACATTTATTGTTTCTCACAAGTTTTCCATGATCCAAATGTCCTTAGATATCACTGTCATAACAACTGGATTCTTTTGCTCTATCGAGATAAAAATTGCACATAGGCTATGGGCAACTAAACAGTGACAGCTTTGAGTTACAGAGACTTAAAGCCTGGGCTTTTAAACTCCAGAAGCTTTTATCTGTCGGACCTGAGAACCAGATGCTTATGGTTCCATGCTTTCAAAGCCAAAAGCTTATTCCTTCAGGTGCTCAAGGCAGAGGTTTATTGCCCAGGGCTCAGAACACCAGCACCCAGTGGTCAGACCCACAGGCTTCCTTAATCTAGGGTGTAGATACCCACCATGCTTTATCTGTTGGTAGTTTTCTCAAACTCTTCACATCAGAGTGTGAAGTCCTCATAATGTTGGTTCCAGCCTGCTGCTCTTCACAGCCTCTCATCTTCCATAATCTCAGCTTCTGTGTTGTCTCTTGCGTCTCAATATTTCTGCCATCCTTCTTAGCTTCTAGTAGGCTTTTCCCTTGATCACTCTTTGGGACTCTTCTGCAGTCTCCTAGTGTTATAGCTCAGAGTTTTGGGTATCAGTGTCTCTTTGCTATTTCTGACTGTATCTCCAAGTCTTGGATATCAGGATCCTCATCTCCTGATGATCTTCTGGAATGTTTTAGCTAACTCCTTGCTTTTGTTACTTTTTGTGCAACCAGGTCAGCGAGCTCCACCTATGATAAAGATCACAAATAAGCAAATGATCATTCGAAAGACTTTAGTAGGGCTTAATGGGCTACTGTACACAGAAGAATCCTCTAGGACTAACCCCACAAGAAAGAAAATCACCCTGTTTATATAGCCAGGACAAAGACTGTGGCACATTTGTACTAAGACTAAAGTTCCACCAATCACAGCACAGTTTCCAGTTTTACTAAGCACAGACCTCTCACAAGTTTTGAATAAAGACCAATCACAAATCTCACACAGGCACAGCTTCCTTTCTGTCAGCCACAAGCTTTCCACTGAATCCCTTGTGGAGTTGCTCCGCTTCCTCCTGACCTAATTGAAGATGGATATTATAAAGTTAGGAACAGTCAGAGGCAGGAGCCTCAGGAGCAGCTGCAGGTCATCTGAAAGTTACTGAGGTTTGTCAAGGCTAAAGTGAATTGTTCCAGCTCTCATGCAGGGTGGAGTAGTTGTGATTAGAACAAGGCCTCTGGAAGTGGGAGTTGTGGCCCACAGCCAATGTTGAAGTGTTTCTTGCAACTGGAGTATAGTTTCCTCAAGGCTGCTGTAAAGCATTCAAAGCAGCCAGGTTGCCAGACAACAGTCCAGCAGGGAAGGGTTGCTAAGTTGAAAGATTCCCAGGCAAGGTAGCTGAGCACATGAGAAAGGTCTGACAGCTGTCAATCAAAACCTTAAATAGGCAAGCCCCTAATGGCTTAGTTTATTTGAGGGAAAAGTAATCATCAAAGGGTGCTTACAATAAAGACCTATCAGTATCATTAATATCCTTAATAGTATTTAACAGTGCTGAACTGCCAGCCAAATATACTTAGGAAAAGTTGGGTCACTGATTTGTCTTACCACTAAAAAGAACTATGAAATGAAATTTCATTGCAAAGACTATCCTTACATGTTTTCAGGAAGACAAGTTGTGGGATGTTTCAAATAGAAAGAAGAGTCTCTTCTTCACTGCTGTCTTTTCTTCTTCCTTATCTTAATTTTATGTAATATGTGTGTACAGTCCTTTGTCCAAAGGAATCACATTTAAATATTTCATTTGGTTCAATGTGAATTACAAATAATTTGCCAAGAAGATAAAGAAGAATACTGCACTCAATTATTATAGATAATGAGTTTTGAAAATTTTTATACCAATAAATAAAATATGATGACCAGGATTTAAATATGGTAAAGGAATGCAACATTTTGTTCAAAACAGAGTTCCCCAGTATCTAAAAGATATATTGCTACCGTAATTGAGCTTCAAGCTTAAGAAGTTAAAACAGGGAGAAAATTAATTTGAATTTTAGACAAAATTCTTCTATACTTTGATTCAAATGAGACTTTTTGATTTTTGTTTTTTTCAGTACTAGGGGTTGAACCCACGGCCTTGCATTTGCATGCTACACCCCCAGCCCACTTTTTTACTTTTAAGACAGGGTCTCACTAAATTACTCCGACTGCCTCTGATCTCTAATTTGCCATCCTCCTGCCTCCACCTCCCGAGCCTCTGGGATTACAGGCATGTGCCACCACACCCGGCTTTCAAGTGAGGTCTTAATAACATTTCTGATGTCTTAACATCAAGATCTTCATTCAAACACAGAATGTATAAAATAACTGAAGACTGAATTTATATACTTAAAGGTGGGTGTCACATGAATTCTTATACCGATCTATACAATATTTTACTTAATGGTTTATGAATTATTTGAGGGCAAAAACTGAATCATCTTCATATTTATATATGATTTAGTGTCTTGCCCATCATTTAAATTAAAAGAGTCTGCAGAACCAAGGCCATCTGGGGGGATCTATTATTCTAATATGCATCTATCGCATATCACTAATATACACAATCACTAAATTTCTTAACTATACTCTACTCTTCTCATAAAACTCAATAACCCACGTAGGAGAAAAAAATAGAAAGAAAAATATGGTGAATAATATAAAAAGCAAAAGCTTCATGTACTTAATGACTAATCCTAAGTAATCCTTTTACCCTCAATACATAACATAGTTTCTATTACAGTATAAATATTCAATGGCAAGTGCTAAAAATGAATATGTTAGCTGGATATAGTGACTTACTTCTGTAACCCCAGTGACTCGGGAGGTGGAAGCAAGAGGAGCACACATTTGAGGCCAGAGGCAGCCTGCATAACTTAATGAGACTCCATCTCAAAACAAAAAGTAAAAAAAATGGTCTTGGGGTGCAGCTCAGTAGAATAGTGCTTGCAAGCATGAGGACCCAGGTTCAAACTCCCAGAACTGAAGAAAAAGAATATTTTTTCATAGACAATAGCTAATTATTTCTTGATATTGATAATGGCACGCACTGATTTTCTGTTCTGTTGAAATATGTATTCTGTATATTGCAAACATTTTCCTATCTACAAGGAAGGTTGGAGAGGGACACAAATTAAATCATAGAATAGATACTGGCAACAAAATGTTTTAACAACTATCTGGAGCCAAAATTTTCTATTTGTAAAATGCTGACTTTACTTATAAAAATAATAAGCTATTTGTAGTGATAGTGACAGCGTGTAATTGTAAAGACAGAGAAATGAGGCATCTATAATAATTGAGATAGTCAAACTAGAAATTACAACAATTATAGTGAAGAAGATAAGCTACATTTGCAAAAGACTGACATAGAGAAGACTAAAACTAGGCCTATAGTAATTAAGTTGGTCACGTTCAAAAAAATGAAGTTCATTGTCTTATTCCTAATGGATGTTGAATGACTGATGAGATAAACATTCTAGAACTTAAAATTTTAGGAAATTAGAATATCCTATAAGAATATTTTTGTCAATTAAAATCAAAAACCTCATCTAATTCTCTTTTAGCTATGTGATTTTTAGTCAAATGTTCAGATTTCCTCATTTTCCCCTCAAGTTTTCAGAAGTCTTCCAAAATCCTTAATAATTTTCCTGATAAGTAATATATAAAAGAAAATCTGCATTAGGTGGTTAAGAAGTTATAAACTATAATTATTCCTAATTAAAAAGTATATATCTATTGGTCTAAATGAAGATAAATATGGTTATACATATAGTAGGGTTTTTTTCTGAAACTTTCACTTATGAATTTTTAACAAAATGGAAAATGATTGTGACTTCAACACCAGGAAATTGCTTTACAATCCCACCACTTATAGAGTACTTCTTCATTTTCTGCTATGACTTCCATGGTTAATGTAGCACAGCAAAAAGTTATCACATTGTCATAAAACACAAAAATAATTTAAAAATCTAAAAATGATGCAAATGTTACAAATACATGTAAATGATTAACTTACAATCATTGATTCAGTACCATCCAATTTTGATACAGAGAGGAAAAAGTGAAAATATAATATGTACAGAAAGGGTTGAAGTATAAAATAGGCATAGTAATAGGAATAAATGCGATTTCTTTTACCATTTAGTGTGGAGAGTAGCCTTACTACTAGTATGTTATTTTCAAAGCAATTGCAACCTAATATTAGGGAAGTCTTAAGCATATGATTCAGAAAAATATATTTTGTGAAGTTATGTTATTTATAGTTTTGTTATATATATATAGATATAGATATATGTATATATTCCTTTAGAAAAGTGGTTTTATTAGTAAAAATGTGTGCCAAATCTAATACAAGTGTAGAAAATTACATTGTCTAAAGTTTTGCCCAGTTTACTAAATTTGGGGAATAAAATATGAGTATTATCTATTTCCTCTCTCTTGAAGAAAAGGGATTAGAACATTTCTTTCATGGAAACTTCAATGTACAGCAATATTACACTCAGTTTCAATGGGATCCTGCTGATCTAATTAAGAAGTAAAGTTACACAGGTGCATTATCTACTTCACTTTGAAAGGAAAAGCAGAAGACTTGATCAAAACAAGTCTCCGCATGGCTGCATTGTCAGGCAGGACCAATTTTAGGATACTAACAGAAAATATGGATTAAAATTGCTATTTCCCAGAATTCTTAAATGAATATCTAATAATGGGCATCAGATATACTTTCCATTTCCTCCATTTTATAACTCTGTTTGTAAAATTCAATAAAAGGATTAGTAATTTTGAACACAAATATATCTGGCTTCTTGCTACCACCTACCTAAGTTAATTCTCTTAGTGCTTTATATGTGAGTGAAGAAGCTCTGTTTTCTTCCCAACATTGCCTTTTGCAATAATTTTAAAATGTAGTTTAAATAATAATATAAAATAAATCCAATATTCTTTGAATGGCTGCTGAATAAAGATATGTTCCAATAAAAACAAAGTCAGGACCGATTAACAAAGTTTGCTAAAAGAATAAATCTTATTCATAATTATTTGTTCAGCTATTATATATTAAGTTCTTACTGTGTGCCAGTCCATGTTGTGAGTGATTAGAAGACACCAATGGACAAAGAAGCACAAAAATTCCTTACCCTTGTTGGGGTCATATTCTAGTGGTAGAAAAATAATAAGCAAATATGTAAGTAAGGTGAGAAGTTGGTAGTTACACAAAGAATAATCATGCATAATATAGTATTAAGGAAAGGTTTTAAATATAGTAATAAGAAAAGGTTTCATGTGATATTTGATTAAAGACCTAAAACCCATGACAGAGATTCTAATGCTGTCTTTAGAGGGAAGAGTGTTTCTGGCATATACAGTAAGTGCCAAAGTACATAAGCATGAGGGTATCTCAAGAACAACAAATAAAACAGAATAGTTGCAGCAAATGGTTGAGGAGCTAACATCCAATGAGTTGAGACGTAATAGATAACACATAGAGCATTGTAGATCATTGTAAGGAATTTACAGTCAGATGGGACGTTATTGCATTGTAAGGAATTTTCAGTGAGATGGGAAGTTATTGCAGGATTTAAAGCTGTATTGTAGAAAATTTCTTATGCTGATTATTGTATTGAGAATAGCCTGTTGGAAAACAAGAGTATAAAACGTAGACCAATTGCACCTATAGGAAACTTCTTCAGGTGACAGATGCTTATGGTTTGAATAGGATGAGTGAAATAAAAGTGGTGTAGTTTAATATATATTGGGACAAATCCAATAGAATTTTCTCTGGGATTGAAGATGTATGTGAGAAATAAGTTTGTGAATGCTGAATGCAATTTTTTTTTTTTTTGATGTAGGTACCTGGAGAGTGGGAATTCCATTTTCTAAAATAAAAACTGTGGAGAGAACACACTGTGTATGGAAATCAGCAGCCTAGTTAAAGGAAGCATTAAAGTGATTTACTTTTAGACAACTAAATGGGAAATCTGAATAGACAGTTTGCATATACAAGCCTGAAGTTCACAGACATGTGTAGGTATGTATAAACTGTATGTGTGTGTGTATATATATGTTGTTGTTGTTAGGTGCCTTTCAGTCAGGTTTGACTCATAGCAACCCTCATAGGGTTTTCAATGGCTGATTGCTTCAAGATTGATTTGGAAGTATATTGCCATGTCCTACTCTCCTTTTTTCCAGTTCTAGGGATTGAACACCGGTCCTCAGAGAGTGCAGAGCAGCACTCTACCAACTGAGCCAAACCTCAGCCCTGTATGTATATATACATATGTATATGTATAAACCTTGAGCATGACCAATTTATGCAAAGTACATTTCATGCAATGGAAATGGGTGAGATCATCAAAAGAATGAATACATGTTGTTGTTAGTCCAACTCATAGAGACCCTATGTACAGCACATCGAAACACTTGCCGATTCTGTGCCAGGCAAACAATCTTATTTATGTTTAAGCCCATTGTTGCAGACACTGTGTCAATCCATCTGGTGGAGGGTTTTCCTCTTTTGCGTTGACCTGCCACTCTTCCAAACATGATGTCCTTCTCCAGGGATTGTTCTCTCCTGACTACATGTCCAAAATATGTAAGACACAGTCTGGCCATTTTTGCTTCCAA
>VMDO01013133.1:0-59452 GCA_007922755.1 Pedetes capensis | reverse complement strand
ACTATATAGTAAAAGATAGAGAAGACTTGGATGGGAAACTTAGATAGGAAGGGGGGAGGGGGAAACATAGAGGAGGGTAAGGGGTAACCTATATGAATAATGCTTATCAAATTGCATATATGAAAATTGTCACAACGAAAAGCATGTCAAAATGAATCACATTATGATGTACATTAAAAATTTCTAATAAAAAAAAGAAGTAGATAACCTAAATAGTTATAAATCACTTAAAGAAATGTAATTTGTAGTTACGTACCGTACCAACAAAGAAAATGCTAGTCCCAAATGCCTCCCTGGAAAAATCTGCCCAACATTGAAGAAAGAAATAATATCAGTTTTACACAAACTTTTCTAGAAAATGGAAGAGAAAGCATTTCCCAACTCATTTTCTGAAGCCAGCATTGACCTGATAGTCAAAACCAGCACATAGAGTACAAGACTGTAGCTAAGTATTCCTCATTATTGTAGACACAGAAATCCTCAGCAAAATCTTATTTAATTAAATCCAGCATTATATAAAAAGGAGTAAAATATTAGGACCAAGAAGCCATTTTTCTGAGAATGTAAGGTTGGTTCAATATTTGAAAATTAATCCGTGTAAAACGTAGATTAAAGAAGAAATAGACCAAAGCAGAACAAACTAAAGAAGAAAAAACATATTTATCTCAAAAGACACAGACAAAGCATATGACAAACTTCAACGTTCATTTGATTTAAAAAATTCTTAGCAAACTAGAAATGGAAAATAACTTTTTCAAAGTATATTTATTCAATATCAGAGGTCTTATCCAATGTGATAGAGAATTTTTTTAAAAGCATACCAGATAAGAATGGAAGAAATAAAACTGCCTTTGTTTACAGATGACTTCATTGTCTATGGAAACAAAATTATAAAAAAATATTTAAAAAGCATGTGGAACTAATAAGTGGATTTAGCAGAATTGTAATATGCAAGGTCATTGTAAAAATTTCAATTTTATTTCTGTATGCAATGAATAATTAGAAATTGAATGAAAAAAGATATAAGTTCCAATAGCACCAAAAAGAACCCCCATGAAATATTTATATATAAATAGAATAAGATATGTAAAAAAATCTGTTATGCCAACAAGTACAAAGTACTAATGAAAAAAAAAATTTTTAACTTATAAGTGGTCAGGGATAGCATGTTTATGATTTGGAGAACTCAATATTATTAAGATATCTGTTCTTTCCAAATCGAACTATATCCAATTCATTCCCATCAAATCCTAGGAGACATTTTATTGAAATTGACAACTTCATTCTGTAATTTATATGGAAATCAAAGGGCCCAGAATCACCAAAACAATTTTGAAAAAAAAAATAGATTAAAATTGGAAAGTTACACCACTTGTAAGACTTGTTATAAAGCTATAGCAAACAAGACTGTGTGGCCTTGGTATAAATATAGAAATATAGATCCACTGGACAAGTGGAGAATTAAGAAATACACATACACAGATATGGTAACTTAGTTTTCAGCAAAGACATCAGGGCAATTCAGTAGAGAATGGATAATCTTTTCAGCAATTGTGCCTGAACATCTTTTTACAAAGAAACAAACATTGCCCTATACCTTGCCCCTCTATAGGGAATACACCAAAATGGACGGTACACCTAAATGTAATACCTAAAACTATGAAACTTCTGGAAGGAAAGCATAGAGAAAACTCCTTAATGACCTTGAGTTATGTAAACATTTCTTGAATAAGACACAAAACTCCCTATAAAACTGGAACAGAAGTTGACAACTTGTACTTCATCAAAACTGAAACAGCTATTTAAAAGATACAGTTAAGAAACAAAAGGCAATTTATAGAGAACACATTTGTAAAACATGTATCTGACCAAGAATTTATATCTGATGCTTATACGAATATATTCTATATTTTTATGTCTAGAATATAGAAAATATAGAACTCTTAGCAAGACAACTCAATTTAAAAGTGGGCAAAAGATTATAAAAGAAATTGAAATATCATTGAAAGAAGTGGTATCATTGAAAAATAGCATTAAAATGCTCAATATTTTTTAGTTATTAGGGAATTGCAAATTAAAGTTACTAAAATAGCTACATTTAAAAAGACTGACCACATCAAATATCTATGACTACGTGGATCCATTAGAATTCTAATTTAGTGTTGTTGGTGGTGGTTGTTAGGTGCCATCGAGTTGGATCTGATTCATAGCGACCTTAAGTACAGCAGAGCAAAACACTACCCAATACTGTGCCATGCATGCAATACTTTTATGGTTGAGCCCATTGTTGAAGATACTGTTTCTTCTCATTTTGAGTCATGACACATCAGCAAAAGAAGGTATCAGGGGCTTTACTCCATTCTCATGAATGAAGTTGACTCTTCTTTGAGGAGGTGACATTTCCCCAGTTGTTTCTTTAATGCGTCTCAGCCTAGGAGTCCAATTTTCCTGCACTCTGTTTGACAGTGCTTCTCTGCTATTCACAGGGTTTTCAATGACTAATTGTTTTGGAGGTGGTCTGCCTGGTCCTTCTCCCTAATCTGTGTTAGTCTGGAAGTCCAGCTGAAACCTGTCCACCAGGGGTCGCCCTGCTGGTGTCTGAAATACCAGTGGCATAGCTTTCAACCTTGCAGCAACACACAAGCCCCCACAGCATGACAAGTCGTTAGACATGTGGGGGACAGTGTTGGTAAGAACTTAAAATAGTCCCACTTTGGAAAATGATCTCATACATTCTTAAAAGAGTTAAAAAGATGCACTACCTTACAATCTAACTATTCTAATAGATACTTACCCAAGAAAAACAAAACGTGTGTGAAGACATACATATATGCATGTTCCTCCCCCTTTGTTTGTAGTATGCATAATGTAGAAGGCACTTAAAAGGTAAACAAACAAAACCCAACTTTATGGCACCTAACAACAGCAATACAGTAGAATATTCCTTGTTGTTGTTGTTGTTAGGTGCCGTCCAGTCAATATCCGACTTATAGCGACCCTCATAGGGTTTTCAATGGCTGACTGTTTCAGGATTGCCTTGGGAGTGGATTGCCAGGCCCTTCTCCCATTTTTGTGGTGCTGGGAATTTAACTCGGGACCTCAGAGACTGTAGCGCAGCGCTCTACCAACTGAGCTAAATCCCAGCCCAGAATATTCCTTAGCAATAAAATTAAATGAATTATTCATATAATAACAAATAAGTCAATGCTGAGTGAAAGAAAACTAAAAAGGTACAACTTCTATAATTCTATTTATATGTAGTTCTAGAAAATGCAGGCTTAACTACTAGACAAAGTAGATCAGTGGTTAGCTGGAGTTGGGTTAGCTGGAGCTGTGAGAGGAAGGTTATAGAGGAGTGAATTTAAAAGAAAATGAGGAAACATTTAAAAGTGATAGAAATATTCTCCAGCTTGATTCTCGTAATGGTTTCACAGGTGTATGCATGGGTAGAAACTCATCATACCGTACTCTTTAAATGTGTACAGTTTATTGTGCATCAGTTATATTTCAATAAAGCTGTAAAAATGTATTAATGACTTGCTTCCTAATATTGGACTATACTTTTCAGTGTAGTATTTTTATAATATGATAACCTTTTTTTAAAGTGCCTAAAATATCACTGTTTCTGCATATGAAAAAATTTCAAAGCCCTTTTACAAGTTCTCTCTCTCAGTATCATGTATATGTACACATGCACACACACACTATATATATATATGTGCATGTGTGTGTATATATATATATATATATATATATATATATATATACATATACATATATATATGCATGCACATACATATATGCCTGCAACTGTACCACAGTGGCATGGAATCCCATCAGGTCTCAGAAGCTAAGCAGGGTCAGCCCTGGTTAGTACTTGGATGGGAGACTGCCTGGGAACACCAGGCACTGTATGCTTGGGAGAAGGACCCAGCAATCCACTCCCCCAAAATAATCTGCCACTGAAAGCCCTATGAATAGCAGAGAAGCACTGACAATAGTGTTTGCCTGTTTTCACATTTAAAACTATTTTAAAATAACTTGGCTTAAAGTCTCCATAGATTATAATAACACAAGAATTTAGTCACAGAACATTTTCCTAATCAGAAACTCTAACATTCTCTCTGTCTCTCTCTCTCTCTCTCTGTCTCTCTCTCTCTCTCTCTCTCTCTCTCTCTTTTTTTCAGTTCTCAGGGGTTGAACCCAGGGCCTCACACATTATGCCTTACAAACAGCCTATTAAGGAATTGCACCACAGCCCATTTTTCCTTTTTTTTTTTTTTTTTTGCAGTACTGGTGTTTGAACTCAGGGCCTCACACTTGCATGCTTTGCAAGTGCTGTACCACTGAGTTGCACCTTCAGCCATTTTTTTACTTTTTGAGACAGTGTCTTGCTAAGTTATGCAGACTGCCTCTGGTTTTGAATTTGTGATCCTCCTGCCTCTGCTTCCTGAGCCACTGGGATTATAAGCATGTGCCACTGCGCCCAGCTTCCCAGCCCATTTTCTGTTTTTTACTTTGAGACAAGGTCTCACTAAGTTACATAGGCTGCCTCTGGCCTGAAACTTCCACTCCTCCTGTCTGTATCTCCTGAGTAGCTGGGATTACAGCCCTGTGCCACCACCCCCAGCTAGAAATTCTTACTGAAGTAGTTTAAATCCAATCTTCAGCTTTAAATTCCTAAAAAACTCCGAAAAGCCTTATTAAACTCTGAAATTGGATGGCCTGTTTAAATAGAGATGTGTCATACTTTCAAGTTATTGAAAAGTAACCTTTTTCCCAACAAACGTTTGCTTTGTAACAACAGATAAATTGGTTAATAAAGGATTATTGTTTTGTTTTGTTTTCATCCTCCTGTTTGTTTGTTTGTTTGTTTGTTCATTTTAGGGTCTCACTATGTAACCCAGTCTGGCTTCAAATTTGAGATCCTCCTGCCTCAGTCTCCTGAGTGCTGGGATTATAGGAGTGCACTACCCTGCTCAGTTTATAAAAGGATTTTTAAAGCAAAAGAATGTTCTTTAAAAGAAGACAACAAAAAATGTCAGTACATTTAAATGTCTGGTTTCTTGCTGGTTTTCGGCTTTAATCTTTTGTAGGTATTTTAAAGTTCTATAGTTGTTAGTTTTTGTTTCATCTCACTTATACCCTGTGCCTTTGGTAATTTATATGCTGCTGGTGAGTTTGGGCCTTTAGATTAATTTCAGTTGTCTTTTAGAATTAAATATATCTAGCAATAATGATTTTTATTTTATTTTAATTGAGAAATAAGATAGGAATGATAAATTATCTTTAACTATAGCTGTTTCAGGCATAAAACATTTTGAAGACCATGGGGGTTGAAGCTGTTAAACTGTTGTTTAAACATTATCTCTCACACTTTGCCTAATGGATTTAATGATGGTGCACACAGTTTCTTTATCATCTCTTCAGATGGAGAACTATACAGATACATCGTAAACCACCATGAGAACATGTTATTAGGCTGTCTCTACTGATGAAAGTATTTTCTAACTATTTTGTAAAAGTCACTTGCAAATAAATTCCATTAAACACTGGCTTTCTCTTGTAGCTCACTAATAATAGTTGCTTATCTAGATCAAGTACAACAGAAAGCCAACACATCCAACTGAAAGGCTTTATTATGACTGTATCCAAAGCTTGGCAACAGCGACTAGTCTAGAATAAACACATTTAACATTGAAAGGAACCAAGCAAGCTGGCTACCATGGCCCACGCCTGTAAATTCCAGTGACTTGGGAGACAGAAGCAGGAGGATTTCAAGTTCAAGGCCAGAGACGCCTATACAACTTATCGAGACCCTGTCTCAAAAAAAACAAAAAACCAAAAAAAAAAAAAAAAAAAAAAAAAAAAAAAAAAAAAAAAAAAAAGAGGCTAGGAGTGAAGCTTGGTGATAGAGTACTTCCCTAGCATGCCCAAAGCTCTAGGTTTGATCCCTGCCCTACAAAAAAAAAAGGGGGGGGGGACTAATAAAAAATACTTCAACTCTTTTCCAGTCTATACTTGTCCCAAGGGAGCTCATACTTTGAGAACACCAAGCAATTGCAAATTAAATTCAGTAAATTTTAAAACTAATAGGAGCCCAGACAACATTACTTGTTTTAAAGAAGTGGATTAAAGAACGATAATGTGGCATTAGGCTTGAAGAATGGGTGGTTGAATATGAGGAATTTATACGTGCAAAGAAAGGAGGAGTGTAGGAGTGGGCTGAAAATGGTTTATACTGGGGAGCTCCAGGGAAACCAGCCTACTCGGAGCTATAGTATCCTAATTGTAAGTAATGGGTAATAGGATGGGAAAATAGGTCTGATTAGAATGTAAATGGCCTTGAATGACATGAAGTATAGTTTGACCTTGAGATAAGGATAGTCAAAAAATTTAAAAAAAAAATTTAATAAGCTGGCATGGTGTTACATGCCTATGAGACAGGAGGATCACAAATTCAAGGCCACCAGAGGCTACATGGTGAGACTGTGTTTCCAAAACATTTTTTCTTATTATAATGTCTTCCAGGCAAAATTTAAAGGCTATGAAATGGCATTCCATGAAACATAATTCTTCCTTTTACAAGAACCTAAAAAACTGATTTTAATTTTTAGATGAAGGACAAAGATCTAAGATTACCTGAGAAGCTCCAGGAGGGGGCAACTTGCTCTATCATATATCAAGACTTACTATAAATTTATAATAATTCAGATAGTTTAGATTGATACAGGGATAGAAAATTGAAAAAATATAGTGCCTAGAAATAGTCCGTGCATATTGAGCATTTAATTTATGACAAAAAGGGTATTGCATATCTACTGGGGAAAATAGTGCCATGACATTGGTTAACCATGTAGAAAAAAATTGATCCCTACCTCATGCCATGTAAAAATCAACTTTGAAGGCAAAAAATCCAAATTTAGAAAAAATATAGGACTTTGCTTAACATGTGAAGGAAGATTCTCTTAACATACAAAAGACAAAGGAGAAGATTGTTAAATTTGTCTCCATTACAATTAAGGATGTCTCTTCAGTAAAAGACATAATATAGAAAGTGGGGAGATAAGCCACAAACTGGGAAGATATTTGCAGCACTTACAACCAACAAGTGAATCACATTAAGGTGTACATTAAAATTTTCCAATTATAAAAAAAAAAGAACCAACAAGTAACTGGATATTTGGAATAATTCAAGAACTGTTGCAAATCAATTTTTAAAAAAGTTTTTAAATTGGAAACTGAGCAATAGAAGCAAACAAGCATTTCACAGAAGAGGGAACATGAATGGACAATAACCATAAGAAACTTACTCCCAGTAGTAATTCAGGAAAATGCAAATCAAAACCAATGACATGCCATTTCACACCTACTTTGTGGTGGTTGTTGTTGTTAGGTGCTGTCAAGTCATGTCCAACTCATAGCAACCCTCATAGGGTTTTCAATGGCAGGTTGTTTTGGGATTGCCTTGGGTGTGGGTTGCCACATCCTTCTCCCATATCACACCTACTAGATTATAAAAATTAAGACGTTTGATGCCAAGTGTTGGAAGAGAAGACATTGCCGGTAGCAGTTGTAAAGTAGCACATCCACTTGGGGGAACTCTTTGTTATAATATTTTAGTCACATAACTTACTATTCTGCTTCTGGGTATTCCTAGAAAATTTCTTGTACATGCTACCAGAAGACATGTATAGGAATGTTCATAGCAGCACTATTTAGAGTAGCAAAAACCTGCACATAATTCCATTGTCTAGTGCTATGGTTTGAATGTTTGTGCTCCCCTGCTGTGGTTTGGGTGTGCTCTGAGTGTCTCCCAAGGGTCCATTGTGATTGAAGCCTTGGTCTGCAGGGTGGCACTATTAGGAAATGGTAGACTCTTTGAGAGGTGGGACCTGTTGTGAGGTCTTTAGGTCATTGGGGATGTGCACTCAGAATGTACTTCACCTGAAACTCCTTGGTCATTCTCAAGAGAGGGCTGTTATAAAAAGACCCCTAGCCCCCTTTTATTTTGCTATTTTGAGACAAGGTCTTGCTAAGTTGCATAAGCTGCCTCTGGTCTCCAACCTGTGATCCTCCTGTCTTAGTCTCCCAACTCCCTGAAATTCCAGTCATGTACCACCACATGCAGCTGTACTGAACTTTATACATTCATCTGTTGATGGATATCAAGGCTGGTTCCATATCTTGGCTCTTGTGAACAGTGCCATGGTGAACATGGTGGGCAGGTGTCTCTGGTATGCTGACTTACATTCTTTTGTGGATATACCCAGGAGTGGTACAGCTGGATCAGATGGTAGTTCTATTTTAGTTTTCTGAGGAACCTCCACACTGATTTCCATACTGGCTTCACTAATGTACATTCCCCCCGCAGTATATGAGTGTTCTCCTGCCACCTGCATCCTCGCCAGTGTTTGTTGTTTTCTTAATGGTCGCCATTCTGACTGGGGTGAGATGAAATCTCAATGTAGTTTTGATTTGCATTTTCCTGATGGCTAAGGATGTTGAAGATTTTTTCATATATATATATATATCTCGAAGTCCCCGCCTCTTAATACCAAATTGGATATTGAGTTTCAGCATATGAATACGGAGGCGGGGGTGGGGGGGTGGGGGACAACACAGGTTCAGGCCATAGCATGCTATAAAGTTTCCTTCTACCCAGTTACTGTATTTTATGGTCTTAATCTTTGCATATCTATAGACTTGGATTATTAACTTTTGTTAAGTTTTCCCATCAAGACTGGCGTGCCTACATTTCTACTAATTTTTGTGGAAACTGCTGGCGTATGACATAAGGATCCCATGCGTGTTCTCTCCAGTCTCACTGCTCACCCTCCTTTCTTCAGCACCGGCTGCCATCAGGCCTCTTCTTGCACTTGCTCTTTTTGCCAAAATAAAGCCAGGGGCTAGTTGTACACAGACTCTTGATTGCAGTGTGGTGTGTGTGACTCCCTGCTGTCCTGTCTGCACAAGCCTCTGGTGGAGTTGTCACTCTCACCACTAAAATCAATTACTTGTTATAGCCATACCTGAGTCTTGGAACAGCTGTTGTCCTTTACATCATTTACATGACTCCAAAATCCACTTGAAGTTTTTCTCTGATACCACAGGGAGTTTCTAAAATTTGTGTTATTTCCTGTAGCCCAGAAATTGTTTCATTTTCCTGCAAGAGAGGGTAAAAAAGAAACTAAATGCTTCCTGTGATTGCATAAAGTTTATTTTAAGAACTAAAATATGTGGGTTTATTTTTCCCTATTACACACTACTTTCCTTGCACTAAGAAATTGTTTCTCTTACTGACTAGAAAATTTTACAGTAGATATTCTGTGATCCTCTGGTTCAAACCCCAGACTTAAGGTGTTTAGTGAAGAGGGACAAAGTATTGCTCCGAGTCTCTCCTTGCTCCTGCCATCAGCATTCAGACTTGCTTGAAAGGGGAGCATTCTTTAGTCTCCCTCCCCTAACAAGGTTTTATAATTAGTATTCATGAAATCCCCACTAAACAAAACCATCAGACCCCCTTGCTTGTATGTCTTTTTATGGCGAAGAAGGTTTTCACTGTCTTGAATTAACTAGCTATTGTTTTCTGTTGAATAAGGAAGATTTCTTGCCTTTCCTAGGGAGGAATTTTCATATAAGCAGTGTTTCTGTATCTATCCAAGGCTTCTGATTAATTACAGTTTACAATGACTTATCAAAAATGAAGGTTCATAATAACCACTTCTTGTTGATAAAGAGCAGAGCACATGAACTCCAGTCAAGTTGCTTTTTATAAACAGAATCATTACAGTGATAGGAAAGTGTGCCATCTCAGTACTGAAGCCAAAACCTGTATTATCTGCTTTTATTGCTGAATGATAGGCTTGTTCCCCTACTTTGAGGAATGCTTTCACATCCCGAGCTTTTAGAGTGGCTGGCTTGCACATTTCTCCAAGAGCATATTTTCCAAATACAGAGTCCTTGCTGCCCCTTCAGTTTTGGTTACACTTCACAACTCTGTTAATAAAAATCCTTATTGCAAACTAATTTTTCCTGACAACTCCTAGCAGCCCTAACAGGCTATTATTTTAAGCAATAATGAAGTTATTGGTCCCCATGTAAGTAAGAGCATTAGTCACTGTCTCTAAAATTGGTTTGAGGAAAGAGAAGGGGATTGATTTCCTGATGGTATGAGAGACCAAATTGTGGGCATAATTTCCTCTTTGTATGGTTAGTTTATCTCCACTTGAAAGCACCTTACCAATATGAATTTCTTTCCTTATATTTTTTCATATATTGGTAAGCATAAGGAACTTCATTTTTTTCAGGTAGAATAAATAAGTATGAAAATTTCAGTCAATTTGCCTGGGTTATTCTATACATATTGCCCAACATTATACATCAGAATTTCCTTGCTTTGCTTTCTGGAGCACTAAAAATGAAGTTGAAGGGAAATCTTAATTCAAACAATATCATCTGATAAATTAAAATAAATTTAAGTGCCATTCTTGTTGAATTAAATGCTAATCAAGAATGTAATTTTTGAATTATTTCTCTTATTCATTTACTATTACCTTCATCTGAAAGAATTATTTTATGGCTTAAAGTAATATTTGCTTTCTCCAACATCATTGCTCATGCATGTCTGGTTTTTATAATAGTGTTGGGAAAGTTTTCAAGAGAGGTTTGCATCTGGGAGAAATGAGGAGTTTGCTGCTTGATTTCCCCATCACGGAGGCTAGTAGAGAGGAAGTGTGGAGTGCTTGAAGTGATTAAATTCTCTGGGCCATCTGGTCATCAGGAAAAGGCTGTGTTTTCAATTTCACAGTGAATAAGAAGTTTATTAAGGAAGGAGTGTGTTTAGTTTAAGGAAGAAAGGAATCATACTTTATTTCTGATCGCTAAATGCTTCAGCTTGCTTAATTGTAAAATTAAGGGTCACTTGTGGAAGACTGACTATAGGTAGAACTAGATAGTGATGTTGTCCCTATCACTAGGGAGAACTTGGAGGCAGTGGTTGGGAAATGAGCAAACATGCAAAGGTAGCCACTTGCAGCGGAATTGCCCCTAACACTTCGCCTTACTCATATAATCCTTATGGAGGGAAAAAATGAGTCACAGAGGTGAAATTGCCTCAGGCCACAGAAAGAAATCAGGCCACCTGGTTCTTTAAAGTTTACTGCCTCAGTCTCTGACCCAGGTATCAGCTGGAAAGCAATGAATCAGATGTAATTGATTAGCATCTATTTATTGCACTACCTCATGCTTTAAACATTAAAACCAGGCTCATGTTTTATTTACCATTTTTTGAATAAAGCACTAAGTTCAAGAGAGGCTGTAGGGAGAAAATAAAGAATAGTAAAAGAAATTATATATAGAGAGTTGTTGTTAGGTGCTGTCGAGTCGGTATCCAACTCATAGCAACCCTCATAGGGTTTTCAATGGCTGAGTGCTTCAGGATTGCCTTGGGAGTGGATTGCCAGGCCCTTCTCCCATTTTTGCGGTGCTGGGAATTGAACTCGGGACCTCAGAGACTGCAGTGCAGCACTCTACCAACTGAGCTAAATCCCAGCCCCATATATATATATATATGACATTGAAATTGGAAGTCTGACAGATGGCAATGGACTAGAATGCAAAAAATGAAACACTTGGAGAACCCATCCCTTGCCAATTTCTGTGTGCTCATCATCTTCTGTGCAAGTCCTTAATACAGTCCTCTCATGCTACCTGAATCAAACTTAGAAAGCTTAAATCGTGGGATGTGGTTGAGATTGAGCAGCCTGAAATTTTTTAACAGCTGAAAATTACAGTTTGCTTCTTTCAAAATTCAGCGTATCACAGAGTAGAGAAAGACGTTTTCCTGGCCCTTTAAGAGACAATTGCCCAGAAAGCCATTGGTATATTAGGAATATTTATCAAAGTGAGAATCCTCTTTGGCTTCATTTGAATCCTCCAGTATGGAGGAAGAGGGGTGGGCCAGGAACAGAATGCCAAGCAATGTACAAAGGCTTGAAGGCCTAGAGCTCAGCTGGCTTCCATATCCCAAATGAAAAGGTCACTGTGGCTGAAGCTGCCAGAGCAGGGGCCAGGTGGAGTTGAGCTAGGAAGATGCAAAGGGCCGAGTCACGAAGAACCTTTATGCTGAGTGAAGTAAACATTAGCCACATATTGCCTACTGACATTCTGGCTCACAGTCCTCTCTCTCCTCGCCAAGCCCCTTACCTCACCCAAGGGAGGCACAGCTCTATAGTACGTGCGGAGTTCATCCAACACCCAGGCCTGAAAAGCTCTCAGTTTTCACATTCTTTGCTTCCATCCCCTGGACTGGTCCTATTCACATCCATTCTGCATCTGAAATCCAGAGCCAAACCTCTCCTCTTTTTTTTTTTTTTTTTTAACTTTTTGTTATTTATTTGTATTTTTAAATTTTCTTTTCTTCTTCTTCTTTTTTTTTTCCCCCTCCTAACTGTGAATGTAGTGACTTACATCCTTCTTGTTCCCACTTTCCATTTCCTTCACTAAACTTGCTTCTTAGGCCCCTGGTTCCTGGATGCCCCTTCACCAGTCCCTTTCTTCTCCTTTCACTTACCTTCTGTGTTAGTCAGGGTTCTCCAGAGAAATAGAACCAACAGGATAGAGAGAGCTTTATTTTAAGGAATTGGCCCCAGGACTACAAAGGCTGGCAGGTCCAAAGGCTGCAGGTGGGCTGGCAGGCAAGAGAATCAAGAAGCACCCCATGTTTGGTTCAAGTGTGAAAACTGTCTGTGGGCAGAATTCCTTCCTGCTTTGGGAAAGTTACTCTTTTGTTCTATTCAGGCTTTCAGCTGATTGCATGAGGCCCACCCACATTATGCAGGCAATCTACTCAAAGCTGGCTAACTTAGAGTCTAAAACCACTCTCACTAAAACATCCAGAATTCCATTTGACCAAGTATCTGGGCACTGTGGCCCAGCCAAGTTGACACAAAAAATTAATCATCATGCCTTCCTTTCTTTTCCAACTGAAATTTAGCTGGGGAATGGGTTCATTTGCTTCTCTGTCACTCCCTTAGCTTACTGTGTAACCACAATGCTTTGTTAATGTCAAAACTCCTATCCTTCCTGAAATCTACTTCCTTTTCTCCTGAAACTGCTTAACACAGAAGAAACCACAAGCCCAAGTGTAACAAGCCTACAGTCTCCAGCTTCAACTGGCCTACAGCGACTCTGGGAAGTGCTTGTGTGTCCCTGGTCAGTTTCCTATTTCAGACCAACACAGTTCTGTGGACACCCCTTCCCTTCTATGAATTTACCTGTTACTGCGCAGTGAAAATCCTGGTCTTGAACATGGACCATCCCAACTTGCTCTTCCTCCCTGTGCTAACCACTTGAATGATCTTGGCTCAGCCATGTGAGACAATGTTAGGAGCTGATAAAAACAAACAAACAAACAAACAAAAATCAATAAGTATTTACACCCGTTCTCTTCAGAATCCTTCCAGAGCAACTCGGCTTCTCAGTTTTGACTTTTCTGGTGCCTTGATTCCTTGCCCCATTTTCCTATTCTCTACCTTCTATTTTCCACCTTCTCTCTTCAACCAGTGGCTCAGTTTGATCGCAACATGCTGCCTTTGACCTTCACACTCCTCGAGGTTTCTTGTTCTGCTTTAACTCCAGGAGGCAGAAGGTGGCAGTGACTGGAGAGGCCTGCATTTAATCCCTGAATCTCTACACTCTGCCAGAGAACATGACTGATCAGAACTTCAGAGGACTTTGGTGGCTTCCAAAGCACTTTGGTGGCTCACATTCTAACATGACACTGTACAATTCTCACTGCTAGCTTCTCAGCAGCTGGCCAATGTCCACAGCAATTACAGACTTCAAAGGAGACTTCCTGACACCCTCTGGTGCTTACTACTGAGGTCTCTTTGAACAGCTGAGGCCATTACTACCTGCCTCCTAACCCCACCTGCCCCCTCAGTGTCATCTGTTCCACTTTTCAACTTGCCTTACCTGCTAAATGTCCACTTCCAACTCCTACAACTGGCCTAACAACTCAGGATAAGGAACCTAAATAGGATGTAGAAGTGGTAGAACATGATGTCTAGATGTGCTTGGACAGGTACGTCAGTTATGGAATGATGGCAGTAGGAAGAGGAGCAGAGTGTTTTAGGAGGAAGATGATAAGTTACAAGTTATGAGTTATAAATTAATTCTGAATTTCCTCTGCAACATAGTCATTGTGACCTCTTGAGGAGCTTTTGTTATGCTTAGATAATATAGCCTGATGTGTTTCCTTCCCTCAAGACCACGTGAGTTCCTTTTTCATCTGATTGTTGTTGTTAGGTGCTGTCGAGTTGGGTCTGACTCCTAGCAACCCTCATAGGGTTTTCAATGGCTGATTGTTTCAGGATTGTTTTCAGGAGTGGACTGCCACATCTCCCATTTTTGTGGTGCTGGGGATCAAACCTGGGTCCTCAGAGAGTGTAGAGCAGGTGCTGTACAAACTGAGCTAAACCTCAGCCCAATTGATTTAAAAAAAAAAAAAAGGAATAGTGCTAATTGCCTAATCCTAGTCACTTAGACAAGAAAGGATTGGTTCTATGAAACTGAAAGGACCCTCTTACAGCCAGGCGCAGTGGTGCATGCCTGTAATCCCAACAACTCGGGAGGCAGAGGCAGGAGGATCACAAGTTCAAGACCAGAGGCAGTCTGCATAGTTTAGTGAGACTCTGTCTCAAAAAGTACAAAAATTGGCTGAGGGTACAGCTCAGTGGTACAGCACTTGCAAAAGCATGCAAATGCAAGGCCCTGGGTTCAACATCCAGTACCACAAATAAATAAATAAATAAATAAATAAATAAATAAATAAATAAATAAAAAGGACCCTCTTACAAAAGGAATACCATACACACCCATCAGAGGTAAAGCCTAGCTTAGGGTAGCTTCAGCAATCTGTCTCTTTTTACTCTAATATCTTGCCATCTTTACCTGTTGATGGCCTGAAGCTTGTTGTAAAGAAAAGGACTCAATGAGCTAGTGAGCTATTCACTAGTGAGCTAATAGTGAAGGGAAAACACTTCTAACATCACCAGCTAGTAAGTTTTATTGTTTAGTCAGGTATATGGTTTCTGTAGAACTGTTAAGTAAGGTTCCTCAAAGAGTCTGTTTGTTTATCAATTAATCTAAGCCTGTAATTTCAATGCTCCTTCAAATGCTAGCCAACAAGGAGAGAGAGTAATGAGGACAGTGCCTGACTGCACTGCAGGCATGTGAAAGGGTCTCGAATGGTCATTTGCCATTTACAGCACTGGTTTTGCGTGAGAGACAGGCATGGAAGAAAACATGTTCAGACATCTCCTGAATACATTCCTAGGCTGAGAGCCTGGCTCACGTCCTGTACAAAGGCCCCCTCTTGAAAGGACATTTTATGAATTAATGATAGCAAATGCCCAGTGTGTATGTGTGTGCAGGCCCATGGGTCTTAAGTGCTGAGCATTTGAAACAGGCCTTGCAGACCTCTGTCCCATCACAGTGCCATTGTCAGGTCAGCAGTTGCACGTGCAACCTGGAGCTGGAGATTTCAGAGTCGTGACCAGATGCAGAGGTTGAAGCAGTATGTTCTTTCTTCAGTACCGTTTGCATCCTTTAGTACCCAAGTTCCTTAATTTCAGAGGTTTAGCAGACAAGGTGACTCTTCAAAATAAGAGACATGCCAATTTCTTCCATTATTACACAGTTGTGAACACATTCCTGTTGGGTATCAATAACCTTTCTAGTGGTAAAATAAAGGGTGAGGACATTGTGGAATTTAAAATGATGAACATTTAAAGCTATTTTTATTAATTTCTGGAAGACTGGAGAGTGAACAGAGGTCTGCTAAATGTTTTAGGAGACTGAAATCCTTGAAGAGTTCTCGTTCACCACAAAAGGAGTGAATAAAATGCATAGAAAAGTAGAGAAGTCATTTGTCCTACTTTTAAAATACTAAAGCACATCTAAAGGTACACCCAAGTACAAAATTAAAGGGAACTAGATGTGAATGAATGAACAACTGAATGAGTCAGTGAGGTCTCTTTGAGAGTAAGTTTAGCTCTGTGGGGTATCCCTTACCTTCCTCAGCCTCCTTACAAATTACTGCCACTGTGCTCTCTAGCCTCAGGGCTTCTTGTCATTCCTAGGCCAAAAGTGAAAAATAATGGCTCTAACATCCTTATTAATTCATTGACTAATTCTGCATTATTTCATCAAGTGCCACTGAGAAATCACTGTCAGTCACCCAGTCTTTTCTTTTTGTCTGTTTGGGGATAGGGTTTAGCTCAGTTGATAGAGCACTGCTCTGCACTCTCTGAGGACCCAGGTTCAATCCCCAGCACAGCAGAAACAGGAGAGGAGTGTGGCAATCCACTTCTGAAAACAATCCTGAAACAATCAGCCATTGAAAACCCTATGAGGGTCGCTGAGTCCCATTGACTGGAAGGCACCTAACAACATCAATGTTTAGAGATGTGCCAGATAATAGAACTAGTCCCCTTCAAAGTTTGTAATTGCTGCTTTTCATTCATTCTCTGTGTTAACTCTCGAAGAGGGGTGGTGTCCCCAAGCTAGGAAACCAAACTTCCAAGGTTGGTGAGTATAGATCCTACATTGATTTTGACAAAGCCATTCATATTCATTGAGAGCAGTTGACATTGACAGATGGTCAGTTATAAGCAGCAAAATAAATATAGATGATAATGGCATTATTTTCTGCTACACTGTTTTTTTATTACTTCAGTATTATCCTATACAGTCTGTAGGTGCAGATGAGTGCCAAACTGCATTCAATTTTCCTGTACCTCCTAGAATTGCAGTGGCTAGTTTTACATACTAATTCATAAAGGAAAAGGTATTTTTCTCTGTGAAGATGTGGTACTTCAACTTTATAATATGACTTCTACTTTCTAAACATGTTAAACTTTAATTAACAGGCATGCATGTTTAATGAGATGGAGATTAACTGAAATTTAGAATTATTGAAACCTTCCTAAAACAAAATTTTATATATTCTGGCCTTAATAAATTATATTTTGCCTACTCTGCTTATTTTTCTTTGATTAAATCTGGATTTTGTCATACTTAAGGACATAGGCAATCATTTATGTTGCTATCATAGTGTGTGTATACACACACACTCTCACACACACACACACATACATGTATATACTGAGGAAACACGTAATTATATTCTTTTTATTTCCAGGCTCTAGCCTCAGAATTGGAGCTAAAACAATTACTAAAACCTTTTATTCCCATTTGTGTTCTTTTGGTTGCCCCTTTAACCTCCAGGCTGAGTACTGTCTCAAATTCAGTTTCATTATGGATTTAGTTAGTTGCGGTTTTAAAATCACTCTTAATCTTTTTTTCTATTTCAGATGGAAGTCAGACATTTTGATAAAATATGTTTAAGTCACTGACTAAGCCAAAGAAATGAGTGTCCTCTAAGTTCTAGAAAGTATTTTTTAAAACAAAATCCTAAATTAGATTACCTTAGATGTGAATTTATCTGATGATTGAGTACTATAATCATCTCCAGCCTTTCTCCTAACTCTTCATTCATTGTTCAAGCAATGAATATTTATCAGGTGCCTACACCTGTCAGACTGTGTGTGAGATGCTAGGAACATGTGGATGACAAACCACAGTCTCTGCCCTCCGTGAACTTAGAAGGTTAGCAAGGCATCAGACAGAGATTCTCTTTTCAGCATCACTGGCTGATGAAATCAAGGCTAGATTTTAAGTTTGTTGTTCTCAGACAATAAAAAGCAAAATTTTAGTAGCTTTCCTGGAAAAATCAAGCTTGCCTCTGGATGCTTAAGTTTTCAAGCAGCTTTAACATCTGATTGCTGCTGGGCATGATGGCTCATGCCTGTCATCCCAGCAACTCAGGAGGTGGAGGCAGGAGGAGCGCAGGTTCAAGGCCAAAGACAGCATACATAATTTAACAAGACCCTGTCGCAAGATTAAAAAAAAAAAAAAAAATGGACGAGCGGTGCAGCCCAGTGGTAGAGCACTTGCAAAGTATGTGCAACACCCTGAATTCAAACCCCAAGTATCAAAAAAAAAAAAAAAAAAAAGTTTGCAAGCAACTTCAACATACGATTATTCTAGATCACCAGTTCTCATGCTCTAATGTACCTGAAATCACCGGAAGCCTTGTTAAAACACAGATTGCTGCCCCCACCCCCCCACCAGAGGTTCTGATTCAGTACGTTTATGGTTGGGTGGTAGTTTATATCTAACAAGGCCACAGATGAAGCAGATATTCGTTTAGGGACCACACTTTGAGAACCACTGGTCTGTTATCTTGTTGCTTAGTAGACCTTCCCTCCTGTAATGATACTGCCATTGATACTAACGATGAAAATAGGTCACATTTAGAGAACTCTTGTGGAGTGTCAGATTTTGCCCTTTATATCCGTCATTACATTCAAGGCTCACAACAACCTAACGAAATAGCTGTAATTACTGCCTCATTCTACAGGTGAGAAGGTGAACATGTAGAGAGGTGAATTTAAAAAGCAAGTAACAGGCTAGGATTTGAATTCAAGTCATGTCTGTGCTCCAACTACTATGCTTTCTTGCTTTCATGTGATGGCTAGCACACCTGGGCAGGGAGGGACAAAAAAGATCAAATGCCCTTGGGAGACACCCATGGACACTTGTTTGACCTATCTGCAAATGCACCTGTACCTTGTGGGATTCTGAATAGACATTCCTTTAGGTTCTTGTGGCAGAATTTCCTTTGGTAATCTATGCTTTTTTGTGTATAAGTGAATAAAATATTCCCTTTTATATTTTAAAAAACCTTAAGTGGTCAAAAATTAGATACCCATAGCATAGTACATCTTCTGAACTGACCACAGTTCCACATGAAACAGGAGTTGACAGTGAGGGCTGGAACAAGGTTCGTTGCTTTTTCCAGAAGGTCATACACCCCCTTTCCAATCCTCCTCCATTTAGAACCATCCTTAAAAGTTGTTTGCAAAATAAGTTTGAGCTTTCCTGACCTGTCTCAGTTAGTTTTTTTTTTTTTTTTTTTTTTTTTGGCACATCTCTTGACATAAAAATAGTAATTATTAGTATATTAATTAATAGTTTTTCAGGGCAGTTCACAGATCATTTTCCCCACAGAGTGAGGAAAATCAAAGAATTTGCTAGTGGTCCATCAGCATCCTGGGAAAAGCATCTTGCTTCCTGGTTAGACAACATTGGTTTTTGGTACAGAATCGCTCCACTCTCCTAAGCCGGTGCCAGATTGCCCCCTGCCTTGCCTGCTTTAAAGGAAGGAGCCCTTTCACTGGGAGGCTCAGAAGCCCAGCCTGCCATCGAACTTGATCATAACTCTTTTCTTCTTTTTTTTTTCCTTCATTCTTTTAAATCCCGAGTTTTAATTTTTTATAGACAATCAGTAAATCCTAATCCCTCCCTACAGGGAACTATGTTGTTTCCTTTACCTAGTGATTGATGAGTAAATTGAATAGTCTATTGTATTCTTTGTCTTTTCAGTGCTGTTTATATGTGTTAGTTGTCTTTAATGGAAATGTAGAGGCCTCTGCTCTGTTTATTTGCTAGATGTTAACTATTAAAAATTAACTTTTAACCAGGAGGACAAATAGTCTAGTTGACAGCCTGTCTGATCAAACTGTTTTATGAAGCTTAAGGGAGCTTTTTATGATTATTAAAAAAATAAAGTACAGATACAGGAAACAACACAATTGTGTGACATAATGAGTTCTAAAGTGAGCATTCCTGAAACTGTGGGCCAGTCAAGGAATAGAGTTTTTCGCTCAGCCCCTTCCATGGGCCCCATTCCAGTTACCAGTGTCCCAATGAAAGTGGCCATGTCCTGACTTTATTATAATCACTTCACTGCATTTTTATAGTGATTTCTTGCACATGTGCATCATTAGCACCTCATTAGTTTAGTCTTGCACATTTTTAAAAGTTGATGTGCCTTTAAATGCCTCCATCTCAGCCTCCCTCTCTTTTTTTTTTTTCAGTGCTGGGGATCGAACCCAGCACCTTGGACAATAGGCAAGCACTTTGCCACTGAGCTATATCCCCAACCCTAAGTCTCTTTTAATTCATAGAGTTTCTCTTCATCCCTTTTCCTTAAAATTTATGTGGAAGAGTACAAGCCATTTGATCTTCAGAGTTTCCCCCAAATCTGGATTTTGCTGATTGCAATCTCTTAGTGCAGTACCACACATTCCCCTGTTCTCCATATTTCCTGAAAATTTCACAACTGGAACAGACTGGTGTTTACTCTCTTTGACAAAATTCTAGGTAAGATTTGGGAAGATCATAGGAGACACATGACATCTGGTTATCTTTCTTTTTATGATAGGAACAGCTTTGCTGCTTTCTGTCTACACGTTTTAATTCATTATAATTGCAAAATGGTGCCTTTCTGTCATTTCTTTCCCATTTATTAGTGGGAATGTATTTATAAAGAGATACTTCATTTACTACTGATTTGTCAATGATGTAGCTTATGTAGGAAAAGAAGGACAAATGCTCAAGTTTTCCCTTTATTTACTAATTCTCAATATAATGAATTAGTTCCCTGTTATACTTCACAGGTGACTAATTCTTTGTTAAGACCATTTAAGAATTCATGGAGTTATGTGTAATTTAATAAGTTTCAACACTCTGCATTTATTTTCATTATGGAAGATTAAACTATCACATCTGTGGCCAGTGAAAAGTCTCTTCAAAGTGGCTCCTTTGACATAGCCTGAGCAGTTACTGATGGCTTCCTTGCTCCTGGTATAAGAAGTTCTAGGTTTGTCTTGTAGCTTTCCTGTGCTACAACTGGGATCCTCCATCTCTCTAATAAGCCCCAGGTTCTTTTAATGAGAATTTATATTTAAAACTGTAGCTGGTGTAAGAATGCTCTTTACTATTGGAGTAATGTTTCTTTCCAAGGCTTTTCCATAGACACAGCTAGGAAAAGTGTTATGTGTGTAGACACATACATACACGTGAACATATATTTCAAATCTGCTCTTTTTCCCATTTTTCAGTAATAGTACTTTATCTGCATTGTTTTTACTTCTTTGTTTTGGGGCTTTTTGTTTGTTTGTTTGAGACAGGATCTTGCTATGTAATTGAGACTGGCCTTGAACTCGTGATCTTCCTGCCTTTGACACATCAGTGCTGGGACTACAGACACATGCCTCCACACCCAGGTGTATGTTGTTTCTTAGCCCTCACAGCTTAGTTCCACAAGTCAAGTGTATTTTTAGTGTCTACCACTGATGGCAGTGTTACCCTAGACATTTTGGTTGTCTGAAGTGCGCTCCTCAGGAAAGGCTCTTGGGAGTCATATTCCCAGTTCTTGCGTGTTAATAAGTTTATCTATGCCTTTTATATGTGAAGATGAGTTTATGTGGATAGAAGATCACTGGCTCTTTCTTTCTTTGAATATCTTAAATATATTATTCCATCTCCTTCTGGCAAAAAGTACAGTGAAAAAAACCAAACAAACTCATGACTATCTAATGTCTTCTAAGTCACATGTTCTTTTTCTAGGTGTGCAAGAACCCCTCCTCTCCTCTCCTGTCCCCTCCTTTCCTGCAGCTCACCTGGCCTCCTCTTACTTCCTGACCAACCCTGTAACCACAGAGTTATCCTACTAGAATGTGGCCTCTGGCTTGGTATTGGTTATTCTGGGTTGATATTCTCAGATAAATGGTGTATTTTTTTCAACATGTGGCTTAAAATCATTTTTATATTTAGAAATGTTTTCTGAACTATAGTTTTTAGAATTTGTTCTATTCCTTCACTTTGGATATTCTTCTACAAAGAATACTTGTTATCAATACATTTGAGCTCCCCTGCTTATACTTACTATTTCTTGTTTTCTCTTGAGTCTTCTTTTACCATTTGTTATTGATTTTTTAAAAAAATTTGCACATTTTGTTTCTTTTAAGCATTATCTGTTGTGTATATTTGCTGTTATATTCCCTCGAGCTTATTCTTGTTTTTTTAGAACGTTTTTCCATTTGTTATTTTTTGAGTTCTATCACCTCGTTTCTTTTTCTAATTTTGATTTTTTCCCACCTTTTCTATCATTTTCCTAATGTCTTTTAACTCATTTTGAATTATTACTTTACAGTTTTGTTGTTTTATGGGCATATCTTCCCAGAATACTTTCTTCGCTTGTGGGATGCTGTTCAGTTTTCTTTCCTTGCAATAAGTTTGTAAGGTACTTAGCTTCATACTTTTCTGTAGCTCATTTTTAATGAACTTAGTTCTGCACTTTGGAATGAGGCACAGTTGGGGAAAGTTTTGCCTTCTTCCCTGAGCTCTCTCATTCTTTTTGTGTATTATTCAAATCGGACACAGCAGCTTGCTCTCTGAGCTGTCCTGGCTGTTTCCCTCCCCCACTTTGGTGGGAACGTTTGCTTCTTTTGTCTCTGTTCTCCCATCCTGCTCCACTGTGATTGCTCTCCCAGCAGCTTTTCACTGGCTCCAGTCCTATCCTAGAAGGGAGCGCTGACCAACTGAATTGAGAATTCTTAGGAATCCAGTCAGCCCTTCTTACCACAGGCCTCTGCATTCACTTGCTGAGAGGGTAGCACCTCCTAGGTCTGAATGCTGTTCTTAGATTGATCCCCCACATTTTCCAGTAAGTACCTGTGGACTGTGTTGCAGTTTTTCTGAAGGACATGGCAGCCCACTCCTGAAGCAATCTCGAAACAATCAGCCATTGAAAGCCCTATGAATAGCAGAGGAGCATAGTGCCAGGTATGGCACAGTGTTGGGTCCTGTTTCTTTCTCTTGTACATAGGGTTCCTATGAGTGGGACCCTACTCGAGGGCACCTAACAACAACAAGGTTCATCAGTCAGAGGCCCAGTTGCTTTCCCTCTTCTTCCTCCTGCACTGAGGGCCACCCAGCAGGTTTTATGAGTACAATAGTTTGTTTCCACCCACTGAGGTTTTGGGAGTTCATCTGGTTTTGTTGTAACTGTTCTTCCTGTAGGTTGGGCTTGGCTGCCTCCTACTTTCATGTGAGTATCTGGAGAGGTGGAGGAACTGTGCTTGCCACTGCTGCTGGTCTCAAGTCAGCTGCTCTCAGGGAGCTCTTGCAAAATACCCACTACCCCCTTTCTCACTAAAAGCAGGGGAACTTTTAGCCTCTCTGGTGCAGTCCACTGAAAGTGGTTTTTTTGAGGGATTTTTGTTTTTCTTTTTGGCACTGGGGATGGAACCCAGGCCCTCCATCATTCTAAGCTTGAATCTGCTGCTGAGCCACTCCCCTGGCTCCAAGAGCATTTTTCTCTGCAGTCTTAGCCCTACTCAAGTCCTCGGCCCTCCCTCATTCTCCCAGGCAGTTTTCAGCAGATGGAGGGGAACATGTCTCCCTTAGAGCTTAGCAATGTGAGCGGGCAGCTGGAACATGTTTTTATCTTACTCACTGTAGAGTTGAACTGAAAGATAAATGAGAGCAGAATGCTTTCGAGATGAAAGCTGTCTCTGCCCCACCTACCGCTTTGTCATTCATTCTTCAATGGGAGGAAATCATTTGAAACATAGTTTTTCTGGGGTGATCTTACACTTCAGGCAGAGGCAGGCACCACCAGGGCAAACCAGAACGCTGGCCAAGGAGCATGCTTAATGCTTGTGTTCCATGGGAAAATTGGGAAGGTCTAAGACTTGCCCCTTTCCTAAAGCGCAACAGCCCCCCACACAGAGAAGGCTTCCCACTTCCCCCTCCCTTGAAGCAGCACTCCTTCTTGCCTGCCTGGCCGCCCTGTATGTCCTCCCCAGTCAGCAAAGGGCTGTCAAGTCACCAGGCTCTGCAGAGGCTCGACATCCTTAGAAATCCTGGCACTGTCCTACTGAGGGCTGTCACAGACAGCTCAGGCTCCATTTGAGTTTGGACTAGGCCAGAAGGGCCCCTTTGATTGGCATTTCATTTATTAGCTGGGAGCCTTCAGACAATCAGCCCTTCTGCTGCATGCCAGCGTTCAGAGTTTGGCCTGCAAGTGTCTCTTGGTGACCTTTATTTGCATTGGCCTGCAGATAATAGTCAGTTTCCTTAGAGAGGAGGAGGCAGGAGGAGGTAAAGGGCATATGTGAAACCTAAGTATTAACTGTAAGGACTTAAGTATAGGATGTGCAGTAGGCTCTGGCAACCTCTGTTCCGCTGCCCTTTATGAAAGGGACAATGACTGTATTATTAGTTACCCTGGCCAGGCACCACCACGGGACACTTAGAAATTCAAAGATTTTTCAAGATTAAATAGCCAGCGACCTTCAAGAGATCCCCCAAACAGAAGGCCACACCTGATAGCTATGTTGCTGTTGTTAGGTGCCATGGAGCCAAGTCCCTATGTACAACAGAAAGAAACACTCCCTGATACTGTGTCATGCCCAGCACTATGTCAGTGCTTTTCTGCTATTCATAGGGTTTTCCCTTCTTTTTTTTTTTTTTCACCTTTCTTTCTTATTGTTGTTGTTGTTGTTAGGTGCCGTCGAGTTGGTGTCCGACTCATAGCAACCCTATGTACAATAGGCGAAACACTATGGTCAGTGCTTCTCTGCTGTTCATTGGGTTTTCAATGGAGGATTGATTTTTGGGAGTGGGTTGCCAGGTCTGTCTTCCAAGCCTACAGCACCCGGTGTTCCCAGGTGGTCTCGCATCCAAGTACTAACCAGGCCTGACCCTGCTTAGCTTCTGAGATCTGACTGGATCGGATGCCACAGGGCTATGGCTGCAGTTTTCATAGGGTTTTCAATGGCGGATTGTTTTTTTGCAGTGCTAGGGATTAAACCCAGGGCCTCAGAGAGTGCAGAGCAGCACTCTATCAACTGAGCTAAACCCCAGCCCAATGGGAGGCAAATTTTGCCGTGTAGGAGAGAATGCCAACTGGCAGCCTGCCCATGAGTTTGGTTTGGACTTCATAGTTAAAGACTCTTTTAAATTAATTGTCAACTTTTAAATATCAGAAGACTTCACATTTTTTATTTAAAAAAAAAATAAAGGGTCAATTTCTGGTTTCTCAAGAAACCTGAGGCTTGACAATAATTGGCTGGTGTTGAATGGCAGTGTCCCCTAATTTAGGGAACTGTGTGCTCCTCCTTGCCCTCACCGCCCACACCATCATTTTTGCTCTTTCCCCTGGATCATTCCATTAACATGCAAGCTTAATGTTATTTCTTCCTTCTTAAAAAAATCAAACATTTTTTACTCCACTTCCCCTGCTCCCTTCCATTTGCTTTCTCCTTTTTGCAGCAAAAAACCCTCAGAAGAGTTGTTCACACTCAGTCTCCACCCCTTGATTCCATTGTTTCTTACCTGTCCTGGGGCTTTGGACCAAATGTTTCCACCCCAACGTAATGTGAAGTGTCTCCCTGTGCCTTGACCTACCGCTGAGCTGCATAGGGTGTGGGTCCTCTCACTTTGCTCTCCTTCCCTCCAGGTCCTCATTCTGGAGCTTTCGCTCCTCTCTACTCCATAGGGAGCCTCAGGTCTGCCCTTGGCCTCTGTCCCTCCCCGCGTGCCCCCCTTTGCAGTCATCCTCAGACGATGACCTTAAAAGCCTGCTGAGTCACACGTGTGCAGCGCCAGCTCAGGGCATCTCCAGCTGCTCTCCTGACACTTCCCCCTGATGGCTTCTTGTACCTGGCAAGTCCACACTGAACTCTTGGTCTTTCTGCCTGTGCTACCAGCTTCCACGTCTCCCCATAGCCTCTCTGGCCTGACTAGTGCAGGTCCCAGCAGATCTCTCATGAGGAGGGAGGAGAGTAGGGTCAGGCTGTTCATTCCTCAGGGTTGCCCTGGCTGGCTGCGTGCCTCACTCAGAGGTAGGTGAACATGGCCATCTCCAAGGATTCTTTCCTTTCTGGGTCTCCTGAGGCCCCTTCAGGCCTAGACTAGTCACTGCCCCACTGTTTACTTGCCTTAGGGTAGCGCATTGCAGCCCCTGCCTTGCCTGCACCCTGAGCACACCTTTGTAAATAGGCCCTTCACTAAGACCTCTAGGAATTATCCTAATTTGAGTACACCATCTGTTTCCTACTGGGACCTTGACTGAAAACCGTATTGTCACCCTTTTTAATTCGAAGTGGGTGTTACCCAGAGAGGCCATCCATTGTGGGAGGACAGTTAGAAAGGCAGATATGGGTCCATCATTTTCATGTTACACTTTGATGGAAGCCTGAAGGGAAAGGAGAGCCACATACTCATTCCCATACATATCTGTGACTAGATCTTCACCCAAGAGGACACGTAACAACTCAGAAGTAAATGCACATGTGCTGAAAGAGCATTTACCCTGGGTAAGGGCTCTGGTGTGTGAGTCAGCATGAGTCATAGGCTCATGTGCTCCACTCCAACATGGGATATACAAGTGTCATTCACAGAACCCATCAGAGGAGGCTGTGAACTGCATTCCTGTACGTTTCCAACCATTTTTACCAAGATACACATAGTGGAGGGATGTTGCATCTCCTTAATCTGAAAAGTAGACATTGATTTAGCTGCTGGAGACAGAGGAAGCCATTATTAATTTATCTGCAGGCACTGACCCATGCCGCTCAATAAGCAGGCGGACCACGTGAGGATTATGTTTCACTGATGCCTTATTTACTCTTGTTAATGCTATTTATGTGCTCAGGAAAAACTCAAGCAAGATCTGTGTGTTGATGCTTCTCATTCTTTCTGCATCAGATCTATTATAAAAGGAAGACATATGATGGCATATCTACTAGGCATGGTTGGGACAACAAAAAGAGAGACTTCTCCTGATGTGAGATTTTGAGGTAGGCAGAGATTTTATTTTTAACTTCACTTCTACTTTCTATTCTCCACCACCTCCTCCCTTCTCAGAACTCCATTTACCTCCAGCTTCTAGGATTTAGGTACAACCATGTTTTTCCTCTCTGCAAATAAGACAACCTGATAAATGTATTAACACAAAGGCTTAATTGATAAGATCCATGGATTTAAAAGGGCATTGTTGTTTTTAGAATGATAAGAAAAAAAGAAATACAAAAGAACTGTGTAAAATATAAGTCAGAATGTATTAAGTGTCAATATTGTATCATTTGGGGAGGTCAAAAAGTATTTTTTTAAATTCTATTTTGAAGAAGCCCAGATAAAAGAAAATGAAAGCAGAAAGGGCAAATTATTACACAGGCAAAGATTTATGTACCAGGGGGTTTGTTCAAGAATTATTCTTTCTGATAGAAATAACAAAAATACCCTACAATAGAGAAATAGATAAATTTTGATCTATACATATAATAGTTAAATAAAATGTTATATATCCATAAGCATGCATCAAATATCATCTTCTCAAGATCTATTTAAATGTATATGAACCTGTTCAAGTTAAAGTGTTGGGTGCAAAAGCAACTATATGTTTAGTATTACTCCTATTTTGATTATATATATGTATATACATATATTCACACCTATGTTAATAGCTAAAAAATTGGGAGGCCATAGGCCAAATACTAGCAGTGATTACTTGAGGATGATAGGATTATGGTTATTTCTTTATAAGTGTTGTATTTTATAGATTTCTTGCAATAAACATGTAAATAGATTAATTTTATAATTTAATATGGAAAAGTACTCTTCAAAGGAGAAAAATTGATTACAAAAAGGAATGTTGGAATTTCAGACTATAAGGAGTGGACATTTATAAGATCCTTCTTTTATATCATACATAATAGACGAGAATAATTAACAGTTTTCATAGAATAATAATAATATACCTTTATTGTATACTTACCATTTACCAGCTACTATACAGTAACATACTTTATATTCATGGTATTACACTAATCCATTCATAATCCATTCATGAGTTCGTTCGTTCTTTCTTTCTTTCTTTCTTCCTTTCTTTCTTTCTTTGTTCTTTTTCATAGTGCTGAGGGGTTGAACCCAGGGCCGTGCACATACTTTGCAAGTGTTCTACCACTGAGCTGCACTCCCAAACTCCTTTTTTAATTTAATTTTTTAATTTTGAATCTGGATCTTGCTAAGTTACACAGGCTGCCTCTGATCTTGAACTCTCAATCCTCCTGTCTCCACCTCCTGAGTTGCTGGGATTACAGGCTTGACCACACTCAGCCATAAACGTTATTTTTTAATCATGTAAAAATGAGGAATGGGGTGTGGTTTGTACTCCATATACTAATAGAGGACCTCCTGTCTTTAATACATTACCTCCAAGGTTGCCCTGGATTTCTATATCATGCCAACATCCAGGAAAATGCCTGTAGTAGAGGCCTGTGCTGTTTGTTTGGGGGGCCAGCCCTGGAAATGGTATAATTTCTACCCACATTCCGGTGGCCAGACCTCAATCCTGTGGTCACTCCTGATTGTGAAGGAGTCTAGGAAACAGAATCAAGTTGTATCCCCAGAAAGAAAGAAACAAGGATTTTGTGAATGGCTCACCGATCTTTGCCATGTGAGGTATTTTACTAGAGATCGCCAAGTAGGTGACAGCCAGGATGTGAATACAGTCAATCTTGCTCCAAGGTTGACCATCTGAAGCACAGAGCCCTACATTCACACTAAGAGACAGGTATGGAGATGGTGTTAAGTGTTGAGATTCTCTTTCTTCATTACTTCTAAAATCTGCTTCCACCACTCTACTCCTCCTGTCTCTTAGCTAGTCTTACTATATTCAATATTTCCTGCCAGGATTATTGCAATTCCCTGCTGCTGAAGTCTCCCCACTTTACACTCCAGCTGAGAATACTCTTATTCCCCTCCGAATTGTGCCTGGCACATGATAGATTCTCAGCCAACCTATACTTCACAGTCCTGCAGAGATGTCTTTTTAACATGCAAATATACTTATACTTACAATTTCCAGTAACTCCTATCAGTAAAACTCAAATTGTTTGGACTGACCCAAGGCTAACAATGTTAGCCAGCGTGTTCGAAAGCCAGCGTGTAGGGAGTATTAGGGATCTATAACATTGTTGGAAGGGCTGGAGGAGTAGGGTGGCGGCTGAAGTTCCGGGAGCAAATCCCTAATTAACACTGTCGAAGTGGCCCACCATGGGATGGCTGCCTCTGCCATGGTCAGAACTGGAAAAGAAGGAGGGGCCACCACAGTCCTTAGCTCAAGGTCCACATTGCCTCTGCCAAGGTCCTTGTCAATGTGGTACCCAGGCAGCTGAGTATGGACACTGGCACCACTGCCACTGGAAGATCAAAAGCCTTACAGCCTGACTCGGCAGCATGGATGATGGGTGCAGTGTCTTGGAGCCCCTCACTCTTCATGCTCCACATCCACATTCCAGGGCTTTCAGTCTTTGCTTCTATTTGGCATAGACAAGATCTATGGAGAGAAATAGAGATACAAAGATGCTAGGAAATGTGGGCTTTAGTTTTGTAGTCCCTAATGTGCAGAAGCCTGCAGCCGTAGCACTGTGGCATCTGATCACATCAGATCTCAGAAGCTAAGTAGGGTCAGGCCTGGATAATAGTTGGATGGGAGACAGCCTAGGAACACCAGGTGTTGTAGGCTTGGGACCCGGCAAACCTCTCCCAAAGAGCAATCTGCCATTGAAAACCCTATGAGTAGCAGAGAAGCACTGACAATAGTGTTTCATCTGTTGTACGTAGGGTTGCTATGAATCGGGCACCGACTGGATAGCACCTAACAACAACAAGAATGTGCAGAAAGGCATGCTAGACAGAGGTTGGAATAAAATAGAGAGCCTGCGTTGGGAAGCCCTCCACTCCTTTATGCTCTTCCACCATCATGAGTGCAATTCTGTGGTGATACCCAACACTGAGGTGCTCCTGAATCACCCAATTACACAATTTTCTCTGGGTTTCATTTGACTGGACTGTGGCCGTCTTGAAGGGGAAATATACTCTATGTCTCCAAATTGTGCATGGCTTGTGATAGATTCTCAGCAAATGTTCATTAAATGAAGAAGTGAACAAGAAATTTTAGCATTATTTTAGAATTCTCCTTTAATACACCAGCCAACAGCTCTTATTAATTCTATTCCCCAAATATCCTTCTAGCAAGCTCTCAACATCTCACCTACTACAATGTTGTTGTTGTTGTTAGGTGCCGTTGAGTCGGTATCCAACTCATAGCGATCCTCATAGGGTTTTCAATGGCTGAGTGCTTCAGGATTGCCTTGGGAGTGGATTGCCAGGCCCTTCTCCCATTTTTGCAGTGCTGGGAATTGAACTCAGGGCCTCAGAGACTGCAGTGCAGCGCTCTACCCACTGAGCTAAATCCCAGCCCCTCACCTATTATAATAATCTCATTAATTTCTATTACTTTGTTGCATTCTGTGGCATAGACTCTGTATCACTGCCATCCTTACCTTTCTAAAACACAAATCTCATATCACTCTACAATCTTAAGGCTTTCCAGTAGCTTTTTTTTTTTTTAAGGAAAAATACAAATTCCTTAACATAGCACTCAAGTTCTTCCTCCTTCCATTTAGTATCTACTTTTCTAGCTTTGGTTCACACCATTCTCTCTGGGATGACTAAAATGCCTTCCTTGCCTTTGCTTCTGGCTGCCCAGTCGTATTCATCCTTCAAGATCCCGCTTAAATGCCTTTTATCTCAGGGGAGTTTTCCATTATCTGCTCTTTACTCCTTTGCTCCCAATATTCCACATCCAATCGGCAGATTACTTTCACTCTGTTCTGAAATTGCACAGCTCCCGAGGCTCCCTGGGGGTGCTTCTGAGGCCTCCAAAGGGAAGGGAGGGAGGCTGCCGGGTAGAGAGTCTGAGTTTCCGCTCTCCTTCCCAGAGCAGCTCTGCTTCCATCCAGCTCCCATACTGCATTTCCTGTAATATTTTGTTGAGACAAAAGTTATACGGCTATGGGAGAAAGAAAAAATACTTTAAAAAAAAATCGCATCTTTTTCTTTTTTCCTTCTTTGTTTTTGGTACTAGGGTTGAACCCAGGGCCTCAGGTATGCTAGGCAAGAGCTCTACTACTGAGCTACACCACCAGCCCAAAAGCAGTTTCTAAAGAACTTTGTTCCATAGCTATAGCAGTCATCCTCATGAGTGAAGTTTAATTGTGTGTGGGTCTGCTACAGTGTCATGCAGATTTTTTAATCCCCTATGTTTTACTGCCTGCAGCCATAGCCCTTGGCGTCCAATCTCGGAAGCTAAGTAGTGTCGGCCTGGTTAGTACCTGAATGGGACACCCCCTGCAAACACCAGATGCTGTAGGCTTGGGAGAAGGACCTGGCAACCCCCTCCCAAAAATCAATCTGCCATTGAAAACCCTATGAACAGCAGAGAAGGACTGACAATAGTGTTTCCCCTATTGTACAGAGTGTCGCTATGAGTCGGATACCGACTTAATGGCACCTAACAACAACAATGTTTTACTGAATAGAGGCAGCCAATAAGTGTTTGTTCATTTGGATTGAAAAGGCTTAAAGAAGACATAGTAGACATCAACTCCATACAGAGATGTATGAAAGAAGGGGGTTAGACTTTTTCTATTTTCCCAGAACAACAACAACAACAAAAAGAGTACCTGAGGGTGTGTTACAAGAATGGAAGTTCTTGATCCACATGAACAAATGGCAGTGTGATCCAAGCAATAATGGACTACCTTCCAAAAGCCTCCCTGATGGTGAATTCCTCTGCAAGGAAGGACACAGAAGTGATCTCAGTGTGGGGTTGGCCTGCCTACAGAAGACTTTGCAGGTCCTGTTGGCGTCTGTGCCTCCCTGATCTTCTGTTGTAAATATATTCAGTCTACACTGAGATTCCAGATGGCTCAGTGTCTGAATTTTTTGACACTATAATATCAGCAGCATTTTTTTTACTTGGAAAACAAATTGGTTTGATGTCTTTATATTGAATTGATTGTTGTCTGCTTCTGACTAACGGTCCCCTGAGGCTACTTTAGAAAGGCAGGCCCAGGACTGAGGCGGTGTCTGATCTGGAAGCCAACACTGTTACCGAGGCAATGTTGGCATCTTCTATCACAGATTTGCTAGGGCAGCACATTTAGAGGAAAATTTATAGCTTCTGCTCCATAGTAGTAAATGGGAATTCACTTGGGTGAGGTAATGAATTGTGGAGTCATCTGTAACTCTCCGTGGGTGGTCAGCAGCCACTTGTCAGAGGTGTTTGAAATGAAGGGTTTACTTTGCTGCCTATTTCACATTATACTTTTATGGCAGTTTGATTGAGTTTTCCCACGTGGAGGTTGGGTAATAGTACATTTTATTCCCAGAACAACTAGCTTTCTATAAGAAACCAAGAAGATTATTATTTCTTTGCATTGGGATCTTTTGTGTGGTGTGTTTTGGAACATATGTCAGTGGGGGGAGACTAACAATGACTGGAGTGGAGTTGCCACGGTTCTCAAAGAATTTTGACATAGTATACTTAGAAAGGGGGGGCTGGAGTTTAGCTTAGTTGATAGAGGGCCTCTCTGCACTCTCTGAGGCCCTGTGTGCAATCCCCAGCACTGCAAAAATGGAAGAAGGACCTGGCAGTCCACTCCAAAAACAATCAGCCATTGAAAACCCTATGAATAGCAGAGAAGCACTGACATTGTGCTGGGCATGGCACAGTGTCATGGAGTATTTTGTTCTATTGTACATAGGGTTACTATGAGTCAGACACCTAAAAACAACAACAACATACTTAGAAAAGGTGAAAAAATTTGTTTGGTCACTTAACTGGATCAAATACTCATCTTTTCTGGAAATGTTTTGTAAGATGAAGAAGTACTAGATGTAGCTTGATAATTCTGTTTTATTAATATTATTCTAATTAATTTTCGAAGACCTGGCTAATGTCCTCAAGGAAGAATAGTTGGCACAATTAATCAATTGTATTTATTTTTACTTTCTATTTCCAGAAATGGCTGTTTAATTAAAGGCTTATGGCATAATATTTTTCTTTAATGAGGAGAAATATTTGATTTAATGATTCTCATATGTTAAGGAAACAAACTCAATGAATAAACTTAGAAGAACATGTCTTCATATCATGACAGGCTATCTTCCCCTACTGGTTAGCCTTGTGAATAAAAGACTAAAGAGAAGTATAATTTATGAATTATATTATAGATTATTAAGCTGACATTGATATTCACACTAAATACATGGTTTATGTACTATACTGTACAATTTATGATCACCAGAATATTTTCTTCTGCAGATTAATCTGTCTTATATCCCTTAGCTGATTGTACATATATGCATTCATTCCATCTTTGCTTTCTCATACTGTTGTGTCCTCTTGTTACCTATTTGAAATGCCAGCTCCTGGGAGGGGTGTTCTTTTGCCTTCAACCACTGTCCTATAACTAAAGACCCTTTTTTGGAGTCTGGTAAAATATCTCTGTGTCTCAAAATTTCTTAAATCTGATGCTTCAATAGCATGATAGTTTAGTTACTCAGCATTTACAACATAGTGAATAGAAAATTATTTAATTGCTCATGGCTTAAGTTAACAGGATTAAAAACCCAGATAGTCTGTATTACAAACACATGGCCCCCTTTTGTGACTAATCTCTTGAGATATGTAAATGGTGTCATCGTAGAAGCAGCAGAAGGAAGTATAAAAATATGATATAATTATGTTTCAGAGGAGAAATAACCAATTATGTTATACAAGATCAGCTCTAAAAGAATCAAGAAATTTCTTGTGTGTGGCTAAGGCAAACAGTGCTTTATTTTATATGCTCCAACAAATAAGTTCAGAACCCAAAGTCAGGGATTAAAAGGACTGTCATAAGGGATGCAAAATGCTTAGCACAGACACAATCTTTGATGCAAATGTCACAGTTCTAAAAATCTCCTGATTGCGTTGGGCAGCCTTTGAAATTTGGTTCATATGTTGAACTTGTCAATACACTATCCATTCTGCCAGAGGCTTAAAATTGGTTCTTTCTTGCTTCATTTGGGATGGGGGGAGGGAATGCAAAATTTATTGCTCATTCATCATAAGTACAAGGCAACATCTGTTCCCTGATAATATTTTGCTTTTATTTCTGCTTTCAGAGTATGTTAAGTAACCATAGAAATGAACTTCGGGGTAACTCAAAAGTACAAATAGACAGGTAGACATGTTACTTGGCCTAAAGTTAAATTGGGAGGCAAGAACTGTGAAAGCACAAAACCCTTCTGTGATCATTGGTAAATAGCTATGATCCTGATACCTCCAAGTGCTATCTGCCCTGCCCAGCCCAGCCCTCCTCCTGCAACTGTCACCTAGACCTCTCTACAATCCAGCAAACAAAAGGATCATGCCTGGTACACTGCTGGAACATTATGTTAAAGGTTTTGAATAACCCCTCTGCATATTAACAAACTTTCTAGAAAGCAGACTTCCAATAAAAGACTAGAAGATTTCTACCCCTCAATCTTGAGCAGTATAGCACTACCCAGGGAGGGTCTTAACAGAAAAGAGATATCACACTGGAGTTGACATAATTTGATAAGAGTCTATTTGTGAGAGAACTATTGACAGATGCAAAGGGGTGGGTGTGCCTGTAGGTGTTGTGGGGGAAGCTACAGGGGTAGGTAGAAACAGGGCTCCTGCCCTCCCCCTGGACAGTAGTGGAGGGGTGGAGGGGTGTCGGGGGAAGGGTGATAGAAGGCTGACTTGAGAAAAGTGACCTTAATCCAAGGACAGTCAACATGAAGCAACTCTGAGTTCTGGTCAGCTGTGGACAACTCATGAGGGCCATCTCCTTCAAGTTCCCCATAGGCCGAACTCAGTGGAAGCTGGGAAGCTTAAAGGCCCACTAACAGTCTGTAGGTTATGCCTCTTGGAGCAGTGCTCAGAGTGAAGAGGGTGGAGAATAGATCTGGAAGGGCAAAGGAAAGACACCGAGCCGGCCATCTAGTGTCCTCCAATGGAGTTTTTCGAAATAGTTCATATCCCATATGAAGTGCTCTACACTTCACAATGAGGAAATACCAAAGCTCTACCTTGTTTTTTTATCTGCCAAGGGTGTCAAAAAATATATGCACATTTTAAGAGATTATCTATGTATTACTTTCCAAAGTTGAATTTTCTTTTTTTCAGTACTGGGGATTTGAACCCAGTGCCTCATGCATGCTTTGCAAGCACTCTACCACTGAGTAGCACCCCCAGCCCATTTTCACTTCTTATTTTTGAGACAGAGTCTTGCTAAATTTTGTGCAGGCTGCCTCTGGCCTTGAACTTGCAACCCTCTCATCTTCACCTCCTAAATTGCAGTGATTACAGGCATGCACCATGGCACCCAGATCGAAGTTGAATTGAATTACAGTAGCAATGTGTAGTATGGTGTTTACTCAAAAGATGGTGTTAATCAAATGGATGCCAGAACCACCATGTCACAGGCAGGACAGTCAAGGAAAATGGCAGAAGCATAATTGTTCCAAGATAGCCAGACAATTTTGAAGTGGTATTTGAAGTTTGAGAATATTGTGGAAATACAACAATGGAGGCATGCACATTCAACAGAACCTCCAACACACTTTCATGATAAATTCGAGAGACACAGGGAACTGTGTGTGATATGCACAGGGGAAGATCTGGGAGGCCTCACACAGCAACAAGTCCTGCTTCTTCTGCTATGGTGACCACGTGAGCACTTCTTATCATTGCAGAAGCTAATGTGATTTGTGTCTACAGCCATAGCCCTGTGGCATTTGATCCTGTCAGATCTCCGAAGCTAAGCAGGGTTGGGCCTGGTTCATACTTGGATGGGAGACCAACTAGTAACACCAGATGCTATAGGCTTGGGAGAAGAGCCCAGCAACCCATTCCCAAAAATCAATCTGCCATTGAAAACCCTATGAATAGCAGAGAAGCACTGACAATAGTGTTTCTCCTTTTGTATGCAGGGTCTATCCAACTCAATGGCAACTAACAACAATGTGATTTCTATTCATCTTTTGTTATTGGTATATATTGAGTATTATAATTTTAATACAATTTTTTCCTTTCTTCAAATGTATATTTTTTGACTTTTGTGTATCATATCAGATTAGGAAACGTGTGTATTTGTTTTGTTAACTAACTTTGAGGCAGGATAGAAAGACAGGGTAAAGTTTGGGGAACATGGGAAGAAAAGGGCTTTTCACCCTGGAACCTGGTTTGAGTCTTATCAGCCAAGAATTGCAGCACAACCAAAAGAAAAGAAGCTGCTGTGAGAACTGCCTACATAAAAACCAGTGCTTCCCTAAAAATCTCACCAAACCAGATTATACACTATAATTAAAGTTAACATACCTAGACTGGATAAAAAGACAGAAAATTTGGCAGATGTGAAAAAGGAGAGTAGCCTCTCCCTCTGAAATCTGCTAACATCTCCCACCAACTGCAAATCAAGAGCTTTAACTCAAGGAATCTACTCACAACCCCACCAGTTGAGTGCCAACCGTACCTAACTAATGAACAAGATCAGTAAAGACTGCCTAAGTGGAGACAATTCTCATCTTAGTAGGGGTTATCAAACAAGAGTGCCGGAAACAACAATAGACTATGCTTAGTTAGGCCCTGAGTATTTATGACTTTTGAGTTTAACATTACTACCATTCCTCTCTCATCCCAAAGCCTGAACACTGCACCCCATAAAATCACCCTACAGTTTAACTCACACAAGTAAATTCTTTAGGATAAGAGGAATAGGTAAACTAGATCATGTTGACTTTTCTTGTAGCAAAATTTTGACTCTACTTAATTTTGAAACCTTATTTAATCCTTAAACCTTGTTAGAAAAAGACAAAATCATATATATATGTGTATATATGTGTGTATATATATATATATTTGTAAAGACACCCAGGTGCACCTCTCTTTCTAGATGCCTGCACTCACTCTGAAACATGTACTAATCTCTTACCCTTTACCTAATGCACTTCAAACTGCTTCACTCTGTTACTGACTCCTCCTAAAATTCACTTTTGCAACCAAGTCAAGGACCCTGCTTTCACCTGAGTGGAGGTCCCAAAAAAAGAGAGCTCTTCAGGTTAAGGCAGGAGGAGAACTGGACTGCAGCCCTCACTGCTGGTGACAACTTCATTCCCCATGCTATGCTTAACACCAAGTCAAAACCTCATCTTTCAGGTTGACTTCTCATAATTAGTCAGGTTTACACAAGTTTTAATATTAGAATAATAGAAAAACCAAATAGATGTGCAGTTGTTTAGCAGAGATTCTTGAAAACAAAGTTACAGAAACTCTGAGAGATGTAATTACTCCCAAGGTAGGACCAGATAATCATTGATTCTCAGCAAGGTTCAGCTGAGTCCTTGTGATGTCTACAGTGTGAAAATCCATCTCTGTGGGTAAAACAGAGCCTATCTTAAAGCCATCACAGTTATTTCTGACCAAACTAACTCATTTTCCTGCCCCATGAAAGAACAGGTACTTATTCTGTACATGTTAAAAGATCAAGAGATGAGTTATAGACCAAAGAGGAGCTATGCTTCTTTTTTGCCTCTGTTGTATTCCGGCCCCACTTCCAAAATGCTGAGTACACAGTGGCCTCCGCCAGAGCTGGATTTGTGCTGCCAGCAACTTGCCTTCAGGTTCGCACAGCTGTGACATGCATTCCCTTGGCAGCTAGAGTCTTGAAGGGAGCATCACAGTGGTGGACACCTGTGTGGCTAGCCAGAAGAGGGAGAGATGTCTTCCAAGATGTGGGACAGCAAAAATCCTATTGCCCTGATGACACAGCTTGGGAATATTGCCAGTTCCTCAATCCAGGCGGGATCTCTGCCATATTAGGATGCTTGGACCAGTTTCTTCCAGGAGTCACATCCTTCTCCTCACAACTGGTGACAAGGGAGAGCTGAGTCCTAGATTCCAATTAGGTAAATCACATAACTTCTTGCAAGATTAGTATCTGACTTTAGAGGACTTTCAAGAGCAGTGCTCATAGCCCGGCACAGTGGTACACGCCTATAGCACCAGCTATGTGGGAGGCTGAGGCAGGAAGATCCCTTAAGCCCAAGAGTTTGGGGCCAGCATGGGAAGCAGAGTGACACTCCATCTCTTTAAAATTGAAAATAAAATAAAATTTAAAAAACAAAAGTGGACTATTCAGCACTGTAGTGACCTGCTCTGGCCAGAAGGACTACTTTTCTCTTAGCTAACGTTCTGGAGGGCCATTTTTACTTCTTTATCATCTGCAGCTTTTATATCCATGGTGATATCAGCCTTCCTTGGCACTGAACTAAGGGAATTATAATGTCATTGCTTCCTAAGGATATAATCAAATGCAAAAAAATGTATAACAGCTTTGTATTTGGAGGTGTTCCATCCAAACAAAAGAAGAAAGAGAGTTTTAAAATTCTCCAAGCATTGAGGGCTTTTTTTTTTTCAGTTATACGTCTAAAGTATGTAGCAAGAAACACGAGTAATGGAAAAATTACAAGTCATCCTAGGTCATAAATATTTACTAAGAGCCCATCGAGTGCCCAAGACTGTGTCCAGTACTAAAGCAATGATAGGATATGATGTTGGCTTCAAGAAGCTTGCAGTTTAATAAGAGAGAACATTTATACTTAGGATCACAAAAAGTACAGAATAGAGAGTATTTAGCTGTAAGAGGGAGAGTGGAAACAGGGAAGGCTTCTTAGAAGAGATGGCATCTGAATTGGACTTTGAAGGACAAATTCTATTTTATTTATTTATTTATTTTTTAGAAAAATTTCACTATGTAACTCCGGCTGGCCTTGAACTCATGATCCTCCTGCTTCAGCCTCCTGAGTACTGGGATTACAGACATGTGCCACCACACCCAGCATGAAGGACAAATTTGAAGCAGAGGAAACTACCTAAGCAAAACCATGGGGTGTGGAAAAGAGCATGGTGGGTTTGGAGAAAGCATAGTTAGGGAGGATGGGTCTAGAAGGTAAGGAGAGACTATCATAGAAGACCTAATGCTAGGAGCTTGGACTTTTTCTGAGGTACAATAGAGAGTCATTGTATAGACCTAAACCAGGTAAGGACATGAATAGTTTGGCATTTTTAAAACCATCAGCCTCATGTGGGTATAGGAAATTAACTAAATATTCCTGTTCCAAACATTTGCATTGGACCTTAGCACATTCTAAACAGCTTTCTAATTTGCTTTAATTTAAATTAACAATAGAACTAACTGTGTATCAGCCAGGAGACAGAAATTACATCAGTTATTTTAAAGGAGAGAATTTAATATAAGGAAATGTCAGTGAGGTTTTAAAGAAATGAATAGGTGAAGAGTACATTAAGGTAACACAGTGGTGGTAACTGAAGGAAACAACTACCAGCCCTGAGGCTATAGTGGGACATGGGAATAAGTCAGAATTATTAAAACTTGAAAGTTTTGGGGGTGGTTATTTGCTGTTATGAGGCTGATTCTGTAAGTATTAGAAACACTGCAAATGAGAATTGACTACTGCTCTTGGGGTGAACTCCCACTGGGAAGTACAGACAGATAGGAAGCAACCAGAAAGCAAACAGAAAGAAACAGATTCTCCTTCCTTCTCCAGCCTTGCCTTCTCTGTCTAGCACTCCTTGGCAGAGAGCCTGGCAGGGAGCCGGCAGGCCAGACTCCCAGCTCAGAACCACAAGCCAGAGCGTAGAACTTTAGAGCTGAAAGATTTCAGCTTAGTATCTAGCAAATTGCTGCTCCCAGAGTAGATGTGAATGTGTGAGAAGAAATGGGACAAGCATCCTAGAAGCAGAATATTTCTTAAAACATTGGGAGATAATGAATCACCTTTTAGACTGATTTTTGTGGTTGTGTATGGGTGCTACGGGGCTGGGACTTAACTTACTTGGTAGAGTACTTGCTCTGTGTGCTGAGGCCCTGGGTTTGATTCTCGGCACCCACAAAAGTGGGAGAAGGACCTGGCAGCCCACTCCCAAAACAATCCTGAAACAATCAGCCATTGAAAACCCTATAAATAGCAGAGAAGCACTGACATAGTGCCAGGCATGGCACAGTGTCAGGGAGTGTTTCATTCTGTTGTGCACAGGGTCGCTATGAATCGGACATGACTTGGTGGCACCTAACAACAACATAAGTGCTACAGCTGTCTTTGTGACCTCTAATTCTCATTTTGTTTAATGTCTTAGAACTTCTTGCTTAGAACTATTTCACTTCCCCCACCCCAAGTCTATTATCCTGAAGACTATAGAACTCCAGGGAAAAGACATGATTGGGTCCAGGCAGGTCAGAAGGTGGGCAGTGCCATCTTGGGCCCATCACCTCGTGCCTGTCTTCTAAGTCATCTTGGATCATCTGAATCATGTATGTCACTTATGGAACAATCTTACTTTAGTTATTTCTACTTCATTAATGTCCCTGGAAGTACTTTGTTTGAAGCCTTGCTCTTTGCAGGCATTTGTGTTTGTTTATAGAATTGAACTTGGGAGTCTTGATCATGTGAATTAATCTAAGCAATTGATTATGTACTGCTTGTGTTTTTCTCCATTTAATTTCTTTGTGTAAGTCTTACCTTACCCACTAGATGACAGTCTTTTTCAGGGCAGATCTGCATGGTGGGAAAGCATGACTTAGAGTCAATAGAATTAGGTTCAAATCCTAACTCTGATACTTATTAAATAACTTCAGTAAGTAACTTAATCTTTAAGCCTTAGTTCCTTATCTGCAAAACAGGATACACTATCCAGTTTTACTAGGTTGTGATGTAAAGAGAAATGATACCGAAACACAGAATCTGGTACTTAATAGGTATTAATAACTCACCTTCCCCTCCCTTTATTTTATATCTTTCAACATGTCTTATGCTAGGAATGCAGGAATATTAGTGACCTGACTTAGTAAAATAGAGAAGTGGAATCCTTTTGGAGAGAAACTGAAATATCTTTATATACTTTTCCTCCTCCCCAGGCACTTAGAACATGGGGCACACGAATAACAATTGAAAAAATATATATAACGACTGGAAGCTATTTCTGAAGAGGAAGGTCATCTTCAGTGTATGTGGACACAAGCTGCCGGATACTCTGGGAGAACAATAGCTATTCATTGTGTTAGTTTCAAAGCTGGCACTGGCAAGCTAGTATTCTAGTGTTATTCCCACACAAACAAATCTCCAGCAAAATTTCCATGACCTGCGGTTTGGTGTAAACAGCTCATTGCAAGAGCTTTTTACATATGTCTCCACATCAAGCTCGCTGCTTTGCCGGGAGAGTCTTGTAAGCACAGCTTAAGAATTGATGATGAAAAAATAAAACACAAAAAAAGCAAAAACAGTAAACAAATGCTCATCAACCCCTGCCCTCAGGATTGTGTTTTGCTGTGAGTACACATGGTAAACAGTTCCTTCCAGAAGAGCTGTAAATGGGAGATATAGTCGTCAGATAATACTGCTGAGGGAACAGGCCTTTAAAGGCCCCAAAGCACTGGCAGGCTGGCCTAGGCATGCAGGTTGCCAGAGGTCTTGACTTCTGGTCCAAAGAGTAATGACAGGCCTTTTCTTTTTAAGTAGTAGTTAGCATTTGATAGCACTTAATATTTGCAGTGACCTTTACAGCTATTGTTATTAGTTATTCCTCCCAGTGGCTCTTTGAACTAAATGACACAACTATTTTTACTCAACTCCCCCAACTCCTTCTCTTTGGCTCCAATCACAAGACCAGTGGGGTTCTGGGTTCCTGCTGCTGACATTTGCCCAGGAGTAAGCTGCATTGCCTCGTGAGCAATCAGTGATAAAGCATATTTTCAAGTCAAAACAATACTAATACAGTATGTTTAAATACATTCAGTGGAAATCAGATGGTGTCACTTCTCTGCTTAAAATCCTGCCACAGTTCCCATCTCACTCAACATAAAGCCCAAGTCTTGCAGTGGCCTGGTGGACCTGCAACCACTCCCTCACTGTTTGGACCACACTCCCCATCTCTGACCCCTCCCTAACCCTGCCCTAGTCACTGCAGCCTCTTTGCAGCAGCTCTATCCCGGCAGGCTCTTGTCCCAGACCTTGAGACCTTGCAACCTGCCCTTGCGTTGGATGTTTCCTCTGCCTGATGTGTTCTTCCTCCAGATATGGCCCCCTGCTTTGCCTCTTTCAGGTTTTTGCCTGGATGTCACCTTCTCCACGAGGTTGCCCCTGGTGACCTAATTTAAAACTGCAGGCTGTGATCAACTATTTATTCCCTGCAAATAATACTACACAGGCCTGCAGCCGTACTACTGTGGTGTCCAATCCCATCAGAACTTGGAAGCTAAGCAGGGTCTGGCCTGGTTAGTACTTAGATGAGAGACCGCCTGGGAATACCAGGTGCTGCAGGCTTGGGAGATGGACCTAGCAACCCACTCCTAAAAAACAATCAGTCATTGAAAACCCTATGAATAGCAGAGAAGCACTGACAATAGTGTTTTGCCTGTTGTACATAGGGTCGCTATGAGTCAGATACTGACTTGATGGCACCTAACAACAACAACAATATACTACACATCATTTACTCAGTTATTATGTTTCCTGTTTTCTTCCCTACCCCAAAATCATAAGGCAGGGATTTTTGTCCATTTAGTTCACTAGTATAAACCAAGTGCCTAAAACAATAAATCCATGTAGACAGCATATAGCAAGTATTTGTTGAGTGAACAAAGGCTACTCCTTAAATGGTGTTGTTATAAGATTTGACCTGCAGATGTAAAATGCATCTCTGTGTGGTTTATCTTCATATTCCTTAGCAAAAGTTCCTAAGCTTATTTTCCATTCAACAAAGAGTTTGTTTTGATAATAATCTTGTATAGCTACATGAAGCACACAAATTCTTAAGGTTGGAAGGAATTATAAAATCCAGTGTCACAACACAGAAAGGGGCTTCATAGGTGTTCCAGTCCAACAACCCATCTATTCTAATCCCATCAACTGCATCAGTATATGGCATTGCATCTCCCTTTCCATTACAAGGAGACAGAATAAACTCTGCAACCAGGCAGCCATTTCATCCAGTTCTTGTAGCACCATTGCTCACTGTGTGACCTTGATCATGGTACTTTAGCTTCTCTCAACTCAGTTTTCTTATCTGTAAATGGCAGTAAAAATAGTCTCTACCTCATAAGATTTCTTCCCTAAAAATTTTTAAATTGTCATAAAATACAACAAAAATTTATCATCTTAACAAATTTTAGCTTGCAGTTGTAGCCCTGTGGCATCCGATCCTGTCAGATCTCGGAAGCTAAGCAGGGTCAGGCCTGGTTAGTACCTGGATGGGAGACCACCTGGGAACACCAGAAAGCTGTAGGCTTGGGAGAAGGACCTGGCAACCCCCTCCCAAAAATCAATCTGCCATTGAAAATCCTATGCACAGCAGAGAAGCACTGACAATAGTGTTTCCCCTGTTGTACAGAGGGTTGCTATGAGTGGATACTGACTCAATGGCACCTAACAACAACAATAACAAATTTTAAGTGTACAGTTCAGTGATGTTAAATTGTTGTCGTTAGGTGCCACCAAGTTGGGTCCGACTCATAGCGACCCTATGTATAGCAGAACAAAACACTCCCCGATTCTCTGTCAGGCATATGATCTTATTTATGTTTAAGGCCATTATTGCAGACACTGTGTCAATCCATCTAGTTGCATTCATAATATTGTGCAGACATCATCATCCATCTCTACAACTCTTTTTCACTTTGCAAAACTCAAATTCTATAACCATTACAATAACTCCTCATTCCTTCCTCTTCATGGCTCCTGGCAACCACTCTTCTACTCCCTGTCTCTATGATATTATTTAGTCTAAGCACCTTATATACATGACATATACAGTGTTTGTGATTGCTCCATTTCATTTAAGATAATGTCTTCAAGATTCATTCACATTGTAGCTTATATCAGAATTTCATTCCTTTTTAAAGTTGAGTAATATTCTATTGTATGTACATACCACATTTTGTTCATCCATTTATCTGTCCATGGCCATTTGGGTTACTTCCACATTCATAAGGATTTGTGATGATTAATGAACTAAGACATGTAGAGTTTAGCATATAGTAAGCACTGTATAAATATCAGCTGCTAGTATTATTATTAATTCTGATTTTTACAAAGTCATTAGCATTGAATTTAATCAAGTCTTACTAAATGTATATAACTGATACAACCTACTTTAACAGCTTTGGGGTAAGGGGACAAATAATAGATATACTCCCCCCATTAGTTGCCAGAGTATCTTCATGCTTACATTAGTAGAATTTCTTTCTTAAGGCTCCCACCACCTCCCACTCCTTCTGAATATCCAAGATTGCCAAGAACCCTGGTCTTCTTTCCAAAAGGGCTAGTTTCAGTTCCAAATGCGAGCAGAGAAAAATCTGGAAAGTCTGAGTGGTCTGCCAGTGTTTCTGCTTCTTGCCATGGAGTAATATCAAAACCTGGCTCTACTCAGACCAGCAGCCAACCATCTCATAGCAGTTAGGATTTGCAACCACCCTCTCTGGCTCCGTAACATCAATGCAATGCTGCTTCCTTACCTGACTTCTACAGAACAGAGATAATTCTTGGAATGTAGTGGTGAGGGTTAGACTCAACAAAGTATGAAAAATGGTTTTGACTGGCTAAGCCCCCATTGTTCCCTGTACTCCGATGATCATCTCAGGTCTTAACTACTTTGTATTTTTTAAGTGCCTGGCACAGAGTGAGTGCTCAGTGGGTGGGGACTACTATTATTAGTGTGGTTTGAGAGCCCCTCCCTATGCTGACCACTCTGTAGCTCTGTTAGATCTCAGAGCAAGGCACCCAGAATGCACATGCTATACCAGGTGGGATAAAGCAGAGTGGAGGGGACAGCCACCTTCCTTGCACAGGGCACTGCATCCTATTACCTGCAGCCTAAGGAGGTGTTACTTTTTTTTTTTCAATTTTTTTATTGGAAATTTTTAATGTACACCATAATGTGATTCATTCTGACATGCTTTTCATTGTGACATTTCCATATATGCATTTTGATGTACATTATTCTTATAGGTTCCCCCTTACCCTCTTGTATGCTTCCCCCCATCCCACTCTCCCCATCAAAAACTTCTCTATCATTTACTTGGTAATGTTTTTCTATATGTCCTTGGGTTCCATTTCTGTTTAAGATAGAAACTTTTCCTGCAGTGAACTTTGTTTTTATCTTGTCAGAACTATTGCATGGATTTTCTAGACCATTTATAATAACACCATTCTTAGTTGTTTTTTTCCTTTTATTTTGATCCGACCTTTGAATAGGATTTTTCCTTCTTATAATTTTGATTCAGCTCCCACATATGAGTGAGAACATGTGGTGTTTCTCTTTCTGACCTTGTGTTCGTTCACTTAAAATAATTTTCTCTAATTCCATCCATTTTGCTGCGAATGACCTTATTTCATTTTTCTTGATTGCTGAGTAGTATTCCATTGTGTATATGTACCATAGTTTTTTTTATCCATTCTTCTATTGAAGGGCACTTTGGTTGGTTCCATATCCTTGCTATTGTGAAAAGTGCTGCATTGAACATGGAGATGCAGGTGTCTCTGTGACATGATGACCTATCTCCCTTTGGGTAAATTCCCAATAGTGTTATAGCTGGGTCATATGGTAGATCTATTTTCAGTTTTTAAAGATACCCCCATATTGATTTCCACAGTGTCTGGAATAATTTACAGCTCCACCAACAATGTAAGAGTGTTCCCTTTTCCCCACAACCTCGCCAGCACTTGTTATTTGTTTTATTGATCTTGGCCATTCTTACTGGTGTAAAGTGAAATCTCAGAGTTGTTTTAATTTGCATTTCCCTAATGGCTAGGGATATTGAGCATTTTTTCATGTGTTTCATGGCTTTACAGAAGGAGGTGTTACTTTTTAGGTTAGTCATTTACAATGCCAGCCGGTCTTGAAAATGCTGCCAGTCAAATCCTTGATGTCTCTTTTACGTGGGCAGTTGCTCAACCACACTTCATATGGGTGGTCCTTAATTTTTTTTCTTTTCAAAAAATAATCCTTTTTTTTCCTGATTATTTAACTACTATATTTGTTGTGGAGACTTTGAAAAATGTAGCAAAGTACAAAGAAGGAATCAAAGTCTCCATGAATAGTATATGATCCAGAGGTAACTACCACTAATATCTTCACTTATATTTGCCCGAGATGTCTGTATATACTTTTTTTTAATTGAGATCATATTATTCAAAACACACTGACAGTTTTCATCATTTTCTCCCAACCTAAGTCACCATCTCCTCTTTCTTAAACTATTTCAAAACTACAAAACTACCATCTCCTAAATTAGTTTCTCTGCTTCCATCTTTGCCCTATATAGTCTATTCTCTTAAAAAAAATAAATAAACAATGTGATCCTTTAAAATCCAGACTGCCACCTACTCAAAGCCCTCTGTAGCTTCCCACATTGCATGAAATAAGAGCTTAGCTTGTGCCTGCCTTGACCTCCAAGGCCTGGGGGGGGAGGGGGGGAGGCTGCCACGGCCTTGTGGGCCTCTGCTCTCTCCCTTGCTGACCTGCTGCAACCTACCTTTACTGTTGAGGGTCTTTGCTCTATCCAGCACTACACAGGCTCAGTTCCTCATTTCAGTCTCTGGTCAGGTAACCATTTCCTCAGAAATTACCTTCCCCAAATAGTCTCTCTGCCCCATCACACTTCTTTCTCTTACTCCAATTCATTTTCTTCATTACATCAATTAAATGTTCTTTGGTAACATGATTTCTTTTTTATTGATTTGTTTTTCTTTCTATACTTTGAACTGCAATTTCCCATTCTTCCCCTGTGGCCCCCAGCAGCCACTGTTGTACTCACTGTTTCCATGTATTAGATTTTTTTCTTTTTTTTTTAGCTTGCACATATAAGTAGTATTGTACAGTATTTTTCTTTAGGGTCTAGCTTATTTCATTTGTCATAATGTCCTTAAACATGTTGTTGCAAATGGCAAGATCTCCTTTTTTAAGACTGAAGAATATCCCATCGTGTGTGTGTATGTGTCTGTGTGTGTGTGTGTGTGTGTGTGTGAGTGTATACCACAACTTCCTTTTTTTTCTGAGACAGGTTCTTGCTAGGTAGCCTAGTTCACCTCAGATATGAGATCTTCCTTCACTATCACTACTCCTTCACTACTCAGTCTCTTGAGTACTTCAGGAATGTGTCACCATACCCAGCTCCAAACCACAACTTCTTCTTCTTCTCCTCTGTTGATGGACACCTCAGTTCCTTCCCTATCTTGGCAGTTGTGAATAATGCTGCAATGAACATGAGTGCAGATGTCTTTATGGAGTACTGATGTCCTTGCCTTTGGATATTTATCTAGAAGAGGGGTAACTGGATCATGTAGTGGTTTTATTTTTAACTTCTTTAGGAACCTACTGTTTTCCAGGATGTCTGCCCCAATGTACATTTTCAACAATATAGAAGTGCATGAAAGTTACCTGTTCTCCACACCCTCACCAACACTTGTTAATCTCATATCTTTTTGATAATAGGCACCCCAACAGGGTTTTATTATTGCTGCTGCTGTTGTTGTTGTTGTTACTTATTTTGTTTTGATTTTTGCTATTTTTGCAGTACTGGGGGCTGAACTCAAGGTCTTGTGCTTGCAAGACAAGTGGTCTACCGTTGGACCCTGCTCCCCTTTTTCATATTTTTACATTGACATAGGGTCTCACTAAATTGTACAGGCTGCCCCTGGCCTCAAACTCACTATCCTCCTGCCTTAGCTTCCTGCATTCCTGGTATTATAGGTATGTGCCACAACGCCCAATTGGTGTCATTGCAGTTTTGATTTGCATTTCCCTGATAATTAGTGATATTGAGTGCCTTTGCATATATTTATTGGCCGTTTTTTAAATCTTCTTTGGAAGAATGTTGAGATTCTTTGTTCACTTTTAATCAGGTTATTCCTTTTCTTTTCTTACTATTAAGTTATTTGAGTTCCTTATATATTTTGTATATTAACCACTTATCTGATATAGGATTGGTAGATATTTTCTCCCTAACCACAGGCTGCTTTCTCATTATGGTGGTTGTTTCCCCTGCTGTTCAGAAGTGTTTTTGTTTAATGTAGTCGCACTTGCTTTTTTGTTTTTGTTGCCTGTAACATAATTCTGATGGCTATAATGTTCCATCATGTGTATCCAATGTATTTCCTACTGTTAGAATTAGGTTGCTTTCCTTGTAGGTAATAAAAGTAACAATAAATATCTTTGTAGCTTTCATTTTGTGAAATTCTATCATTTCAGCCTGATGGAGGTGGCTCGGCTCCTATTTACAATGCTTTTATGTAATCAAATACTCAATGCTTTATACATACCAGTTTGATCTACCTCATTTAATGAGATAGATACTATTATTATCCCTATTTACCAGATGGGAAAATTGAGTCTGAGAGAGTAAGGCTTCTTTAACATCACAACTAGTAAGTGGGAGAGCTGAGATTCACACATAGGCCTCTCCTTCCACAGCTTGAGGTCTCCATCCCTCCACTTCACCAGCTGCCTCCGGGTCTTTCTCCCAGCAGATGTCAGCAAACTTCCTTTGTTCTACAAGCCATGGCTGCCCTTTGTAAAAGGAAGTGTTGAAGGCTGAACCATGTGCCATTAGAATCCCTCTTCAGACCCATATTAACCTGTTCTCCAGTCCTCTTGAACATTGCATTTGAGCCTCTCTGCGCACCTGTGCTGGAACTTCGTCGGAGCCGGTGCTGTTCTACCTGCTCCGCAGACATTGTGCAGCCTTGTTTGTTACTGTTTCCTAACCCACAGTGTGTATGGAGCAAAGTTACTTCCTGAAGCGCTCTGTCAGAGGTTAGTCAAACCAGCATTCATCTTCCTGGGTCAGCACAAGGTGTCCCACGTGTGCTAAAGTTTTGCTAAAAGTTCGTATTAATAAGATTGAGACATTTGTCCCTGTACACATCTGGAAGCTCCACTATGCTTCATAAACTTTCCTTTATTATTATACTGTCATTTTTTCCAGATTATGTAAGATATTGCTGCCATGACTTCTTGTTCTTTTAAGGTCCTAGGGCAGGTTTTCTGTTTCACAGTTTACCGGCTCTGCCACAGTGAGCACTGGGATGCAGGTACAGACAGCGTTGAGGTGTAATTCCTCAGAGCTTGCAGACATGAATGCAGCAGGTGGTACTTTCCTCCTACCTCCTCACTGTCTCACAGTTTAATTTCCTGTTGGCCATGTTTTTGCTCTCCTTTCTGGCTTGAAGATCATTCTTGATAAAGAAGATGAAAACAGACTAGGAGTTGAGCAATTCTGTTTTCACTGTCTCATCTCTAAGTTAACTGTCATCTGCCCCAAGCAAGAGGCCAGCTCTTCTCTTGATCTTTTTCTTGTCTGGGAACGTACCCCAAGTGGCTCTTATTATTGCCACTCTATATGCACTATCCCAAACACCAGCCTTCCACTTCCCTGACTTGATTCTTTCTTTTTATGCCTTTCCTTTTGTCTGCTCTTGATCACAAATTCCTCCTTCCTGCCTTTGTAAGCATCCTGGTAAGATGTAAGCTCAGTGGAGACATAGTGGCTTCTTTGGAGAGCTCTTTCTGTCTTCTTCTCCAGAATTATGTATGAATGGATAGCCAGAATTAAATTACATGGAGCCTCCAGTCCTTCTAGAATCAAGTTCTACATGATTAGAGTCTCTGACCACAGATTCAAAGGGCATGTAGCCTTGTGGCTTACATGTAAGAAGCCTGCACTAATGGTAACAATAATTAGCTAACCTTTGACTTGTTTGCCTAATTGCTTGCCACAATTCAGGCACTGTGCTAAGGGAGCTATGTGCATTATCCCATTTAATATAGTCAACAAAAAAGATAGGTCTTACTATTCATTCATGATTATACATGAGGAAATTAACGTTCAGGGAGGTGATGTGTGTGTACCTGTCAGGACAGAGTCACGAGCCTGACTCAATCCAAGGTTGTACCTTAACCTCACCATATGCTGCCCTTCGAGATTTAGTCCACTGAATCACCTTGTTTTCTCGGGACTTGTGGACTTTTGCTTCCCTACAGTCTCAGGAACACAAAAAGCTCATATTTCCTCCCTTGCTGTTACAGATCATATGATGACAAAGTCCCTTTTCATTCTAAGTGCCAGTCACTTCCACCCTATCATCCATCCAGTTCTCCCTCGCTGGCCAAAAATAGGTCCAAGCAGCAGCTCTCTCGACTGCATCCTTGTCCTTCCAAAATGTGAAATTGTCAGTAGAGCCAGCTTTAGTGACTGACATGCTCTGCTTCTGGCAGAGTGGGGCTCCTAACTGACCTCTAGGTGGTTCATCTGTCATCCTTCAGCCTGCAGAGAACAGAGCCTGATGGTGGGAGTGACAGGTGTGCCCAGCTAGGTGGGCCTGAGGGGGACCAGTCCTCTCCCTACCTCCTTCTTCCTGGGCTTTTCATGCTCTGGGAATATTGTGTCGGCTTGAAGATTTTTTTGTTCAACTATGATTTATATGATGTCTTTTCTCAAAAACAAAGTGAAGTCATTCACAATAAAACATGTCTGGAATAGGACAGTTAAAACATAGTTTTAAAAGTCAGGCAGACAGAGAGAGGTCAGAAATCACCTGGTTCAAATCCCTGACAAGAATTTTTATAGCATATGAATGTATTTGATCAATTTCCAGTACAAATGTCTAGGTGAAATGGGAATGGGGAGAGAACTCCGCAGAACAGATAGCAGAGAAGTCAAGGGCCCATTCACCACATGTATGTAAATCATATGGCGTCTTGCCTAGCAACATCCATGGAAGTGCTCACTCACTATGTCATCTCAGGAAGCCTTTAGGGAAAGGAGCAGAGGGAGATCTCAGGGTATTATTCTAAGTTTATAGTAGCTGATCTGCCCAAAGGCCCAAGTTAGGATAATTCATCATGTCACTAACAAAAGACCACAATAAAATTGTCTTTAAATCTACTATCTATTTTGCATATTATACAGACAGAACTCACACTGTCCATTTATCTCTCTGTTATTAATGTTGTTGTTGATATCATTGTTATTGTTATTATTATTGAAGATAGAGTCTCACTATGTAGCCCAGGTTGGCCTGGAACTTGCAATCCTGCCTCATTCTCCCAGGTGCTGGGGTTACAGGCATGTGCCACCACATCTAGCTTCTTTCTTATCATTTTTAAGCACAGAAATAGTGTAAGTCATAATGGAACTTTGAAAAAGTACCACACTTGCTTCAAGGGAAACTTCTGCTATGGTTGTCTGTTAAATAATATTTCCAGTAAGGAAGGGATAACTGAGGAATGAATGAATGAATGAATGAATGAATGTCCACATGGTCCCATGACACTAGTGAACCAGTCTCATACTAGCTGTGCCACAAGAAATCATTCATTAAAACTGGGTATGACCTAGGGCAGCACTTCATGTTGTGATGTGGGCTGGCACTAGGGTAGCCCTGAGTCAGACTTGCAGCAGGCAACATGACTCAGAGCATTGTGGGGCCGGGCAAAGGAACACACACACTTCCCTGGCTTCTGTCCAGAGGTGTATCCATACCCACCTTGATAGTTCTGCATATGACCAAGTTCATTCTGTAGATACATGGAAAATTAGAGAAGAAACACGGGTAATGGCAAGTTGGCTTGTGAATTTCTATGTCATTAGAGATATAATAAACACTCAAAGTGACCAATTGGAAAGATTCATTAAAGTCCCTGGTGAGCATTCTCCTTCTTTCCTACACTTCTATAGGAGTATTTTTGTAGTTTATGGAATGGAATCAAAGTGCCACGGCAATGTAGAAACTAAGTATTGACTGGGTTCAGTTAAAAGAAAACATAAAATAATTAGGCAACAGATCTAACTAAAATCATTCTCTCTGTGCTAATGTAAAGGTTCTAAGTATGCAGGTATTTATGGGAGAGAGAGTAGTTATTTGTTGTAGACAAATACTGACATTCAGCTACAGGAAGTCATGAAAGTTGGGAATGACTAAGACAGGGGAAATGGCACTGGTAAGTCTGGGTGTGGCTATTTTTGGTAAAATTTTATAGAATTTGATAAGTAATAATTTTTAAGAATGTCTTATAAGGCTGGATTAAAATATGTAATTGAAACCCCTGAGATGATGTTGCAATGAAACCCAATCCCTACAAATAATTATATTGTTTGTTGTTGTTGTTAGGTGCCGTCGAGTCGGTATCCGACTCACAGCAACCCTCATAGGGTTTTCAGTGCTGAGTGCTTCGGGATTGCCTTGGGAGTGGATTGCCAGGCCCTTCTCCCATTTTTGCGGTGCTGGGGATTGAACTCGGGGCCTCAGAGACTGCAGCGCAGCGCTCTACCCACTGAGCTAAATCCCAGCCCCAAATAATTATATAAATTCACTTAATTCATCAAATGTGCATTGATCACCTCAATGTTCATCTACCCAACTATCCATCTATTCTTCTACTTGTCTTTCCACCATTCATTCATATAACACTTACTGAGCAACATCACAAGCTGACTTGTGTCTCTTGCTCCAGTTTGTATGTTGAAGTCCTAACCCTTAGTGTCTGAGAGTAGGGCCTTTTTAGGAGACAGGATCTTTAAAGAGGTAATAAAGTTAAAATGAGATAAGCTATAGATATAGCTAGGCTGGGGCCTAATCTTATATGGCTGGTATCCTTATAAGAAGAGGAAATTTGGACCAATGTATACATAGGGGAGGCCATGTAAAGAAGCAGAGAAAAGATGGACATCTGCAGCCAAGGAAAGAGAACTCAGAAGAAATCGACATTGCTGACACCTTGATTTCAAATTTCAAGTCTCCAAACCTTCTTTTGTCCTGTGAGAAAATAAATTTCTTTTGTTTAAGCAACCCAGCCTGTGGTATTTGGTTATCATTGTTCTAGCAAACTAGTACAAGCACCTACAGTATACCAGGGCCCTGTGCTAAATGTGAATGAAGTGTCATCTCTACCTTCAAAGAACTCCCAGCCTGCTAGGTACAAAACACTGTGAGGTGTCTACAGGGAAGAATCAAATGCCTAGTTTTGTGAGATGTAAGTTTCTATAAAACCAAAGACCTTGTTTTCATTGGTTTGAGTATAAAGGCTTTGACTGACATGTGCCCTCATTTTATTTTGTATTCTGACCAGAAATGTTTCTGGTAGGGGAAAGAATTCAGCTGGGGAATTAAGTGAAACTTCTATCAGCCACAGGATACTAAAATCTGAAGAAGTATAGGAGGTTGTGTTTTGTGTTTTAAATCATGTGGCATCATTTAGATGTAAAATAGTTTCCAGAGCATTCAGAAAACTCATTTTCACAGTAAAATCCTATCTTTGTGGCAGATCCATCTATTCCCAGCTCACACGGCATCTACTGAGCTCCAGAGTAAGCAGAAGGTGGAGCAGTGACAGCTGGCAGCCTGGCTCACTTATGTTCTGTTGGTGCAATTGCTGTTTATATGGAGCCACCAATTTAGGGAACAAATCATGGCATGAACTAATGAGGAAGACAGAAAGCAGGGCCCTGTGGCTTTTGGAGTAGCATGTAGTCACACATTTAAAGAACCAAACCAGAACCAAACTATTGAAGCATAAAATTTTGAGAGCTGTAAGGGGCTTTGGATGTTATCTAGTGAAAGTCCTCAGTTTGTAGATTTGGAACCAGAGACACAAGTTAAATGTTATATGACTTGCTTAAGGTTAAGAAACTAACTAGTTGAAGAAATGGGATAAAGACACTTGTCTCTTGCTCTAAATATAGCTGTCTCTTCTGCTGCTGTTGGTTTGGGTTTGGGAAACTAGAATTCCAGAGGTTATTCCCTTGCAAACGCCATGCCTGTAATTTAGGTGTATCACTGCTGAATAGAGATTGTTACCTATTCCTCAGTGTTGGTCTGAGCAGCTAGACTTCCTAATCAGCATGGGATACTGAGTCAAACAAGTATAACCCTTGCTTTCCACTCAGAAACAGAGCTATTTATTAATATGACAAATGTGGAAGGAATGGGAACAAGGAATGAATACCTATTAGGTACTAGCTGTGTGGCAGGTGCTGTGCTAGTCCCTTATAGCAACTGATGTACGAGAAAACTAAAGGCTGAACAGATTACACCCCTCCTCCAAGATCTCACAGGAGGGTGGATAGTTCCTGGATTTGTTCTATTTCAGAACCTGTATTCCTTCCACAGTTGTACATTTCTTCCCTCAGCATAATTTGTTGTTGTTGTTGTTGTTGTTGTTAGGTGCTGTCGAGTCAGGACCAACTCATAGCGACCCTCATAGGGTTTTCAATGGCTGATTACTTTGGGATTGCTTTGGGAGTGGATTGCCATGTCCTTTTCCCATGTTCGCGGTGCTGGGGATCAAATCTAGGTCCTCAGAGAGTGCAGAGCAGTGCTCTACCCACTGAGCTAATAAGTATTATATTACAAGGTAAAGAAGGTTTATATTAGATATTAAAATACACAAACATAGAGCTGTATCTTATTTGTTAACCTTAACTTTTCCCAGTCAGTCACTGTCAGCATAGCACTGCTTCCATCTCCAGGCTAAACTCAAACACAGCTGGCATTCATTGTGAGCCACTGTTGACCAGGCGTTTGCCCAGAGTTCTAAACCTTGCACAGCTTCACATCAAGACCTCTGGAGGCAGCTTTCACTTACCCTTCTAAGCAGTAAGAGGAGATTCACCATCTCCATAGGTTCTCTCCTCTCACGTATCGGAGCTGGATGAATTTATAGGGGAAGTGTAGGTCCCCTCTGTGAAGATGGTTCTTCACTCCAGAGAAGACCCCGGGGCAGGTACCATGCCTTGTGTGGGTGGTCAGAAGTCTGAGTGCTTAGGTAAACTGCATTTGGCTTTTTCTTTCATGAACAGACAGAAGAGAATGACCGCAGTGATACACAGTGTGTCAGTCTCACTCACTTAGAGCCTGTTTGTGGAGTTCCCTTTTCTGTGGAGCTAACATTTTCTAAGCATTGATGTCTCTGGCATCATATTTAGCCCTTTCCATGGATGGTCTCCCTTAAGATGTGGAGTAACCTCATGTTGCACCTTCCTGTTTCATAGAGGTGCAAACTATCGTTTAGCAGGGTTGGGGGGAGGGAGTCAAATAATTCAGCCTGGTTCATACTGCCATCCAAACACAGAGCAGTGCTTCAAACTCAGGCTCTGTGCCAAGCCCTGAGGTTTCAACCACTGTCCACAGTGCCTCTCCACACTTTGCTTCTTTGTTCATTTTTCTAGTCAGGAAGTTTCTCTTCCTGCCTATTTATTTTCTATAATTCTTGCTCTTGGGACAGATGATTTCCAAGATCCCTTTGAGTGTTGAGATTCCATGACTGATCAAAGTTGTGATTTGTGCAGTTTGATTAATTTGCACTAATGCCCAAGTTCATTCGTGAAATTAATTCCATTACTGAAGGTTCCAGTGGCTTTTTAGTTTACTTACAGCTTTCCTTCTGATGTTAAAGGAACCATGCTGCTTTTCCTGGAATAACATTTAAAGCTTCAATTAAAAAAAAAAAAAGTAAGGCTTAAAAACATATCTGAAAGGATTTTTCCATGTACACAACATACCAATTTTCCATATGGACCAAAATAGTCATTTTAAGCCTCTGTTCTCTTGGTTGTCTCTCCTTAGTCTCACAGATGCAGTGCTAATTGCTTGCAGCTTCAGGTTCTTTATAACATGAGGTAACAATTTGGGTGTCTTGGGCTTGAGTGCTGCATTTGTTAGACATGCCAGGCCTGGGGTTGGCATTGGCTCATTAGAATGCTGCATCCAGGTGGAGGCTAATTCATCTGAACTTCAGGAAGCTTCTGGAAAACCTCCTGTGTGCTCCTCATGACTCCAAATGACAGCCAGTGGGGCACAACTGGTGCTGTAGCCAGGACACCTGTGGGTCAGACTCAGCAGCATTAGGTGACAGCCCATTTGGATCAGTGCAGGCCTTAAGGCTTTCAAGTCAAGTTGTGCTGGTTGAAGAATGGCTCTAGAAGTGATGGTCATTTGCAGATCTACCAGTTTGGCTCCCTCCAAATGTCTGAGTGGCTGTTTGCAGACTCCACTTAGGGACATGTCTAAAATTCATTCTTACTGGACTGAAAAAGAAGGAGTCTAAAAAGGAAAGGAAATGGCAGGAGCCTGCAGTCATATTTGTAATTACAAAGTTATGGGGTATAACTTTGGAGACTATCATGACTTTACCTTGCTTTCCACCTTGTTTGTAGTTCTCGTCTTTGGAACCAGCCAGGCTAGGTTCCAACCATGCTGTGTGATAATCAGGGCATCACTTGATCACCCTGAGCCTTGGTTTCCTCCCCTGTAAATTGGGATGATATGCCTCCCTAGCAGGTCTGTTGTGAGGACATGTGATGGTGCTCTAGAATCTCCCTCAGCACCCTGTGCTCAGCTGTGTGGCCAACGCACAGTCAGCAGCTACATGATGCTATTTTTATTCCCTCTTTTCCTCCTTCCCCACAGGACACACTGCTCTAGAAAAACAAGTTTCATACAAATTATCATCTTAAGAGCATTTACACAGATGTGTACCAGGCAATGCATGTAAGCTTGATGAAGTTTCATTAAATCTAATTTTAAAATCATATCTTACAAAGAAGTATCCAGAGCAAATTGTTCCATAAAGACAATACTTTTTTAATTATTTTCATTCGTTGTTGTTAGGTGCTGTTGAGTTGGGTCTGACTCATAGCGACCCTCATAGGGTTTCCAGTGGCTGATTGTTCTAGGATTGCCTTGGTAATGGATTGCCATGTCCTTCGCCCATTATTTTCATTTAGGCATTTTGTATATTGTATTTTCACAAAACAAGAGACCCTCTTCACCCCACACATACAGTTTTTGAGAGGAACAATAGTAACAAGCGAACAGTTCTTGGCTCCTGGAGACCTCCATAGCCACTCCTTGCCTTGTTTGTCCTGAAGCCGAGCTCACTCAATGGCAGCTATGTGGGACCTGCTCCTATTCTTTGTAGGCTTGTTTCTTTCTTTGTGGTGAGCAAGTGAGCCTTTCTGGCTTAAGACTTAAGCCAGAATGTTGAAGTTGAAGAGTCAAAATGGGTCTGTATCAGAGAACTAGCAGAGGGAAAGGGACTGTCCTCCAGAGAGCTGCCTGAGGGCCTCCTTGGAGTGAGGATGGTCCTCACCTCAACCTAGAGATCAAATTCCCCAAGTAAATCCATGTAAAGCATGAGAACTGTGCCCAGCGTATAGTAAATGAGCAATGTTAAGTGCCACTATTATTCCATTGCTGTTATCACAGGCTTGTTCTGGGTTTCGGGGGTGGCTTAATTGCCTTTCCTAGATGGCCTCTATCTTATAGAATCAAGGTGGGAGGCTTGGGAACCAGTGGTTGCACAGCCAATGAAGGAGCAGTTTGCACCTCAGGACTGATGCCACCTCAGAGCCTTTGTGTGCACCTCACTTTCCCCACACCTCCACAGTTAGCAGGCTGCAGGGGGCCTCTCACATTTCCCTGGGCTTTTGCTGTCTCCTGTGGGCTGCCAAAGGGATGAACACGTTGCTGCAGAGTCATCTGATGGGCTGGCAGAAGAAGTCTGCAGCCAGACTAAATCCACACTGCCTGGCATTTAGTCCTTGGAAATTCAATTCTGAGAATGTATACCTTGCATTGCAATCTAGATTTCAAAGGAAAGTCTTGGATGGAATAACCCAACCCAGGTCTGAGTAATTTAAAGCCTGGGTGAAATGGGGCAGAAAGAGCCCAGAATGTACAGGTCTGAATCTTGGCTGGAAAGAAGGGGAAGACTTGAGGCGCCAGACGCCTGGCCTCCCTCCAAGTGTTTACCACCCTGGTGCCATGGGGCTGTGGGCTGGGCAGCCCACGTGCTCATTCTCCCCCTCTTCTCCACTCCCAGAGATCCGCATCCCCCACCACAATATATCCATAGGCTAGAGAGACTCAGGACCTATGGACCCAGAGGGAGGGCAATGGGCCCTAGGAGATAAGCCTGCCCTGTTCCAGGGAGCCCATGGTGGGTTTAGAGCAGGTCATGTGTCTGCCCAGGAGATGGAAGGGCTGGCCCTGGACTTTGCACCCCAGCCTCTCCCACCTGTGCTTGGGTGTGGCTCTTATTCCCTGGGAAGCCTTCCTTACTCCTCAGCTGGGGAAAGAGGAGAGGATGGAGTGAGCTTGGGGTTGTATCTCCAGGAAACAGGAAGCGGCGAGTGGCCATTGACTCAGAGCCAGTGAGAACCAGGGCAGCTGTTTTTCTGTACCATGTTCTCCCTGCCATTCTCCTCACCCCGCCCCTTTGTCCTGTAGTGCCCAAGCTGCCTACCTTGCTTGGACACCCCAGACTTCACATTGGTCTCCTAGGAGACTTCTGAGGCTGGCAGCCAATGATCCCTTTATCTGAACCCTTGAGTCCACTTCCCTGAGGAGAAAGCACAGGCTGCTGGGATAGCCTGCAGCTCCTCGCTGTGCACCGGCTGCCAGGCACTGAGGGTAGTCAGGTGAGGATGGCTCTCTCTTCTCCCTGAAGCCTCATATCATGCGGAGTCTGAGCCTGAGCCAGGCCTTGAGGCAGAGGATTTGAGGCTTTTATAAAGCCATAGTACTGCAGGTGCTGCCGGAGCCAACTGCCTCTGCAGTTCCTTCCCCTTCCCGACACGCCACCCATTTATTAAATGAGAGGAATCACTTACATAAGGTGAAAGAGGGCATCTGCAACTGTCGTTGCCTCATGTCCTGTTGCCAGTAGCCAAGTACACCTGAGACAGAGAGGGAGCCAGAGGCGGGGAGGGCAGTGGCAGTGCCTCATCTCTGGCTCTGTGCCCAAAGGAGGCTGGCTCTGTTGAGACACCCATGGAGCTCCAGCTTCCCTTCTGGGCACCCGGGGCCCAGGATGCTGGTCCTCCCCCATGGCCTGACCACACACAGCCGCTTCAGGGACCAGGGCTAGGATCTCTTTCCAGGGGTCCTCTTGGATCTGTCCCAGAGGCACAGCAAAGGAGGGCATCCAGGGACCTCACACTCACAGAAGCCTACACAGTGTCTAAGTTTATCTCCAAAGATGTGCTCACAGGACCAAAAGCAGGAAATGGGCATCAGCTTTAAACTTATGCCCAACTTTAGTACCAGGCCAGTGAATTTTAAAAATGTGTGTTTCTAAGAATTTACACATGTTAAAAGCTTGTTAAATGTAAACTGAAATATATCACAATGTTTGAAACCCTGTGTGAACAGGTCTTCATTTTAACTCACGAGACGCTTCAGAGAACAGAAGTGTCCCAGTTCTTTGCTGGCCTCTTCCTTCTTGGGAGGCTGCAAAAACTCTTCCCTCTCCACAGCACCAGGAGGAGTGGCTGGCTCACTTCTCAACTCCATTGCTCTTACAAATCTGTTGTATGTCTATACCACACTTTGTTTATCTATTTATCCATCAATAGACACTTGGGTGGCTTCTATCTTTTGGCTACTATCTACTGTTTACTTTCAATTAATAAATTGTAGACATCTTTCTATATGAGTTCCTATAAAGCCACCTCATTCTTCTTAATGGCTACCTAAT
>VMDO01013132.1:53730-59568 GCA_007922755.1 Pedetes capensis | reverse complement strand
GCTGCAGGCAAATGAAAATATAGTTTAATAATTAATCAAGTTGATTCTATATCAAGCTTCTCAAAACTGCTTTTTTGAGATGTGACAGTATCACCAGGAAGTCAGCAGGGGGCACCTCAAACACATCCTTGTCTCAAGTGGGGCTGAACTCATTGCCACACCAGGGCGGTGATGGTGGGGAGTTGGAGGGGGCTGAATTTATCTCTGACTGGAATCCTCAGAAAAAGCCTTCATGACCTTGCCTATTCAAGTCATTAACTAGACCTCATGGAAAATCTCCCTTTATCTCTGACATAGACTTAAATTTGTTTTGTATTGCAGGGAAAAAGGGAAACCTACCTATAAATGAGCTGTAGCCCTGTGGCATCCTATCCCATCAAATCTCAGAAGCTAAGCAGGGTCAGGCCTACTTAGTACTTGGATGGGAGACAGCTTGGGAACACCAGGTGCTGTAGGCTTGGAAGAAGGACCCAGCAACCCACTCCCAAAAATTAATCTGCCATTGAAAACTCTATGAACAGCAGGGAAGCACTGACAATAGTGTTTCCCCTATTGTAGGTAGGGTCACCATGAGTCGCATACTGACTTGACGGCACTTAACTACAACAACAACAACAACAACCTATAAATGAACTAGGGTTATAAACTCAGTTTCCCATTTGAGGGGCATTCTTTTTAGTTTTCAGGAGCCATCTTGTAGGAAAGGGTTGCCTCCTCCTCCCCTTGGTCCCACAGTGGCTGTGTGACAGCATCTGTCTGGAATGCTCTGTTGCCTTTCCCTCACCATGACGCCTTGTTCTGGATGCACCATTGCAGTGCCTTGGCTTTGGGGAGTTATCTTGTATTTCTTTTCTTAACTTCATTCAGATAAATCTTTTAATGTTAATATTCTTACTCTGTGTTGTATATATTTATTTATATATATTTATTATTGTTGTCGACTTTTTATTGTTTTTGAAGAGGGAATTGCATGACTACTCCTGACTCAAGAAAACTAAAATCTTTAAAATGTGTCCAGATTATTTTACACCCTAACTTCTTTGTTAGAAACAATTGTCCTCATATCCCCACCAGTCTTGCCCTGCCCCAAGCAAACAATTCACCCTGATCCCTTAACTCCATCCTGGTGGAAGAAGAGGTTAGTAGGAAATTGACTAAATATAATATGTATTTGTACTTCTAACTTTAGCCTGCAGCGGTAGCCCTGTGGCATCTGATTCCGTCAGATCTCGGAAGCTAAGCAGGGTCAGGCCTGGTTAGTACCTGGATGGGAGACCGCCTGGGAACACCAGAAGCTGTAGGCTTGGGAGAAGGACCTGGCAACCCCCTCCCAAAAATCAATCTGCCATTGAAAACCCTATGAACGGCAGAGAAGCGCTGAAAATAGTGTTTTCTCTGTTGTACAGAGGGTCGCTATGAGTCGGATACTGACTCAACGACACCTAACAACAACAACAACAACTTCTAACTTTGACTACAACACTCAACTTAGTCAAAGGCACTGTATTCTGAGTTTAATATTCCTGAGATAAGCTATGTGGGGTTCTTCAGTATAGTTTTGCTGGGTCGTGGATTAAAGAAGGAGTCTATAAGACCAGTATCTCCATTTAGCAAAGGCTCAGTAGGAGCGCTGTACCCTGGGCACCAGTTCCATAGCTGCCGATGTCCCATCATTCCACTCTCACCGGCATATCCGTTATCATCATCGTCCAGGTCAGTTTGGGCTCCTCCTTATCTACAGTGTTATCGGGGGTATGGGTGGGGAATGGTGGAAGAGCCCTTGTGACAAGTTGTAGTAGAAATCTTAGGGGTTTGTCTTATTTAAAAAAATCACTAACTTTAAAACACTTTTTACATTTATGATTTTGTATTTGCAAATTTTATTTTTATTAACTGTGTTTTTCTCCTACAGTAAATATAATTTTTGTGATAGAAGCCAGGTCCACTGCAGAACTCAAGCCCTTTAGAGCTCACGTAGACATTTCATCAGATTCTAGTTTAGCAAAGAAGCCACTAAATCAAATTTGTGCTAAAATCTGTGTGTATGAAGAAAAATCTGCTACCCAGCCTTTTCTGGTTTGCAATGACAACAACATTAAAATTTAACACAAAAAACAGGTATTCTTTCTCTCCTGGTATTGTCAAAGAAAATAAAAGTACCTTGTGATTTGTTTTTAATGTTATTTAATTTGGGGGGAATTTCATCTTTCCTGTCTGTAGAATGGAAATATTATTCAATCCAAAATGATTGCACATTTGCAATGACTAACTACATAAGGGGCTGGGATTTAGCTCAGTGGGTAGAGCGCTGCACTGCAGTCTCTGAGGCTCTGAGTTCAATTCCCAGCACCGCAAAAAATGGGAGAAGGGCCTGGCAATCCACTCCCAAGACAATCCCGAAGCACTCAGCCATTGAAAACCCTGAGGGTCACTATGAGTCAGATACCGACTTCAGGGCACCTTACAACAACAACAACAACTACATAAGGGAATGAAAAGTGCCCATTATGTGCAAATAGAAGACAGCCAATCAAAATAATAGACAATCGATAATGCTCCTTATATCTGGGATTTTGGTTGTTCCATTAGGCATACACATTTGACTTTCTACTTACATTGCAGTCACAAAGGTCCTGCCTCAACCTGTTTCGTTAAGCGTTTAAAAATGCTTACCTTCTTTTAACCTAAGGCCTTTTTAGTCTGTTGCAAAGGCAAAGTCTGTTTTGGAAAAAGCTAAGCGTCAAGCTATGCATGGCCAAAGAACTATGTCAAGGTTTGGACACAAGGCGCTGGTCTAATGCACATGCAGTCCTGACCTGGAGCTCATGTGAGCCTCTGTATGAGAACTCAGGCACCTGACTGCTCCCAGAGCAACCAATCAGGAGAGCAGGTGGCCACCACACCCATCTGCCCTCAGCTTGTCCCTGGGAGAGGAGCCAGCCAGTCTGTCTGCTTTTCTTTCTCCCAAGCTGAGCTATGAGTTAGGTCTTCCTGGAAATCTCTGCAACTTTAACGGACATGTAGCCACAGGCCAGTCCAAAACCAGGTTCTCATTTAACGATAACAAAAAATGCACCCCAAGTCTTGAGTGCTTTGGGTTTTTTAATCTCTTAAGCTGGTAAATCATTTTCTAAACTACATTATAAGCGTCAGACTTCCCTTTAGCAATCACACCAAATCTTGCAGTTCTCTAAAAAGCACAAAAGTGCAGTTTGGTTTGGTTGTCTTATCTCACAAAATTTACGCATGAAAATAGGCGACATGTGTATTCTGTATAAGACAGGAGGCATTTCTGCACTTCTATTTATATTGTCACTTTTAAATATTAGCGTTCTCTATGTAATTGTTGGTGGACAGCCACATCATAGAAAACTATTCCTCCTGTCTGGTATGACACTTTTAACGTTGCTCTGAGCTTAAACGCTTGTCAGATTTCAAAATTATTTACATGCTTTATTGGATAGACTGTGGATGATATATTTAAGGTTCAAGACAATACATTATGTTGTGGCATTGAATGCATCAAATTAAAGATAAAATTCTATAGAATAGCAAACTTTGAATTGTTTGGGCATTGGCTTTTATTTTTTGAGAAAAGCTAAAAAAAAAAAACAAATCTAGTTTAAATTGTATAGGCTTTTAACCTTGTAACCTACCTACAAATGTACTCTGTGTGTGTGTGTGTGTGTGTGTGTGTGTGTGTGTGTGTGTGTGAGGTATGGAGAGAGGGATATATTAAAAATACTCAGATCAGTAAAGATAGCCAATGGGAGATTTTGATTTCATGGACCAGTTTCCCAGAAGTAAGATGGAGAGTATGGAGTTAATTGACCATCTTAGCTAATGGAAATCCTTTTCATTTGAAAAAGATATATGAAAGTGTTTGGAACTTTTTGGTAAAAAGGCACAGTATCCAATGTGATTTTATTTTTCATATTTTATGTGCATGCCTTAATCCACTTTAAAAAACCCATTTAAAGAGTACAATTCAAGGATGTTTAGTGTATTTAAAGAGTTGTGAGCCATCATCATAATGTAACTTTAGAGTATTTTCATGTTTTTTTACACTTCCCCTTCTATTCCTTGGGGCTGGGGTTTAGCTCACTTGGTAGAGCTCCACTCTGCAGTCTCTGAGGTCCGGACTTCAATTCCCACACCACAAAAATGGGAGAAGGACCTGGCAATCCACTCCCAAGGCAATTCAGAAACAGTCAGCCATTGAAAACCCTATGAGGGTCGCTATGAGTCTGACAGGACTTGTGGGGACCTAACAACAACAACAACCCCTCCTATTCCTTAGCCTCAGGCAACCATTAATCTAATTTCCACTCTATAACTTGGACCTATACAGTATGTATCTTTTGTGACTGGCTTCTTTCACTTATAACTGAATATAGTTTAAAATTATTTGACCTTGATGTTCTGCCTCTGAAGATAAAATGTTATTCTTACATTTCTTGATGAATTCAAGGACTCAGTATGATTTGCACGAGGGAAAAATTAGAAGCTAGTTAGAGCAAGTGGGCTTTGCTCCACCACATAAGCCAACCTACATTGCCAGCGTTAAAATACCAGATTGTGCAACACAAGCTGTGGAACAATGTGTATCCTTGGGATCCTACATGGATTTCTTTTTTTGGAGGGGGGCACTGCGAGTTCACAAATGTTGCTGCTGTTGTTGTTGTTGTTGTTGTTGTTGTTGTTGTTGTTAGGTGCCGTCAGTCCAGTCTGAACAAATAGGACCCATTAAAAGAGGAGTGGATTAAAGCGTTGACCAAGTATAGTTCAAGAGCAAACCTTCCTCTCCTTGGGAAGCTAGCGATTGTTGCATATTTAACACACATTGACGTAAACCTGCTTTGGTACCTACGCAGGGGCCCCTTGGGAGTAGCCCCTCAGGGTAGGCAGACGCGAGCCTAAAGGGAGAAGCACATTTTCCCCTTCTGCCCTTTCTCCCTCTTCTAGCTGGCAGGGCTGATCCTCCGTACAGTTTGCTCAAGTATTTGGAAGTGAATTTAGTGCCCTCCCCCCAACTTATGATTTTATAGCCAATAGGTGGGGAGGTTTATTTGCATATATCCACTCACTTATGCAGCCGAGGAGTGGAAACGGTGTCAGACACAGTTCCTCCTCCTCTTCCTCCCAGGAAATCTGCCCCTTCTAGCTGCCCTGCCCACCCCTTTAAAGGGCGGCTTGCCCTGCGTCCCACTGCTCTCCAAGCCTCTCCCGCCTGCAGCTCAGCGCTCGCGCCTGCAGCTCCCGCAGAAGGACGCGCGGCGAGATGGAGAGCAAAGCGCTGCTCCTGCTGGTCCTGGCCGTGTGCCTCCAGAGTCTGAGTGCCGCCCGCAGAGGGGCGGCCACCGTCACCGGTAGGTTTCGCGCGCGAACTCCCCTCTGTCTGCAGCCCCGGCCAGTGGCCCCTCCACCCCATATGAGGATGGGGAGGAGGAAGTTGGACGAAGGGGCTGCGGATGCTCTCCGGCGCCCCTGATGCGCTTCGGAGCCCCCGACCCAAGCACTGGCACAGAGAAAGGTCCTCAAAGTGGGATCCTGAAGGAACGGCTTGGGGGAGAAGCGGGGGACTCGGGGAGGATCCGCCTCTGAAGGCGCTGAGGCAACCCCTAGTTCCCGCTTTTTCTCTCTCCCGGGCTCCCGCGCTGTCCCTTCCACTCCGGCAGCTTCGCTTTGCGCGCCCGGGCTCAGCCCGGGAAGGTCGGGAGTGTGACGCGCGGCGCAAGGAAGGCGAGAGGAAGGGCGCTGGAGCGGTGACCTGCGGTCACCTCCTCACTGGAATGGAAGGCGGAGGGCTGGAATGGAAGGCACGCAGCCCAAGGTGAC
>VMDO01013132.1:43730-48730 GCA_007922755.1 Pedetes capensis | reverse complement strand
GATAAGTCCAGAAGAGTGTCAACCTTGGAATATCTGAGCAGGTGAATCAATTCAGTCAGATGGCAAGGTTGATTTTCCCCTTGCCAAACTGACCCAATTCAGTAGTCAAACTTTTCTTTTTTGTCCTCCTATATCTGTGTTAATAACTATGACCATCTGTCTCAGAGAGCAAATGATTTACTGGTGAAGTCCTTCAGAGGTGTGTGTGGGTGAGGAGGATATTTCAAAGACAATTTCATTATAATTGAGCTCTCCTTTATGTCTTCATAGAAATGCTAATCCTATTCACCTAACTCTGATCTTCCTTCAGAATGTCACCTGCTAATTCCTAAGGTGCTCAATACTCCTTTTCTAGCAACAGTAATGCCCCCTCTATAAAAAACTACTTTTCTCTGAGTACTTTGACTTAACCTAATGTCATCTCTGTGAGTTATTATCCACATTAAGATAAATTTCTTCTCTTTGCTTACACACATTTGGTGTTATCTATTTAGGAATTTTGGGCTGGGATTTAGCTCAGTGGGTAGAGTGCTGCGCTGCAGTCTCTGAGGCCCCAAGTTCAATTCCCAGCACCGCAAAAAATAGGAGAAGGGCCTGGCAATCCACTCCCAAGGCAATCCCGAAGCACTAAGCCATTGAAAACCCTATGAGGGTCACTATGAGTCGGATGCCGACTTGACGGCACCTAACAACAACAACAACATTTAGGAATTTAGTAATAAATATTATACACTAAGGAAATGCATTAACTTGTAACTTCCTTCGTCCCCCAAAATCTCCCCTTAGTACTTAATAAGGCTCTGCCTGAGGGACCGTCAGAGAGGTACTGATGTGCTAAGTCAAAATCAGAAGGGAGGCTCTTAGGAAGAGATAAACCTCAGGCTCCCTCCCTTCCTTCATTCATTCTAAAATGGTCTTAATTTCTAAGGGACCTGTAATTGGATTAGTATGGAGTCACTCATATCATTTCCATGTGTACAAAGCCATAGTTCCCTTAGTAAAAGTCTCATCAGATCAGCTCCTCTGCCACTGTAGTAGTAATCCCAGGATGTACCAAGACAATTTAGCCTACTGATGGACCCCCACCTGGGGTTCATCTTCCTTCCTGTCTGTACCTAGTCAAAGCCTGGTGCTTAAGGGATGATAGAGGTTTGGAAGACTATGTTGATCTTTCTGATGCTGAGATATGCTTGAGGGTTCGCACACACAGACACTGTGCAAAATTCCTATTAGGACACCAAAGAGAAGGAAAGATTGACTAAACAGTTGTAAGATTGATGACTTCCCATTTGACACAGTATCGAAACCATCAGATAGCACATACCGTGGCACTATCTTCCTGTCAAAACTTGAAATAAAAATTCTTTCCTTTAAAGGTGAAATGAAAGTCTCTACACGCAATATTGCATGAGAATTATGAATTTCCTTTTACTTTTCTTTACCAGGAATTGGCCCCAAAGCAACATTGGGGGTAGAAAATTGAAGCTATCATGAGCCACAAATATAATCTGATTGAGGATCTACAGATTGGACAGACTTCTTTTTTTCATGGAAATATACAAAGGCAGCCTTAGCAATTTCAGGGAATAGTCGCGGTCATTTCAAAATCACCAGCAATACTAGGGCGACCAAGTTGCATAATTCTAGGGAGAAAGAGACTCTAAGTGAATAGCATCCCTGGATGGTATAATGTTTTAGATGGCAATATGACAAAGAGATGGTAGGCAAGATCTATCTGCCAGGTTGTTTGGATTGTCTCTACTTTAAAAAGGCTGATAATCGAACCCATTAAAATAAGGTTGTTGCAGAGGAGGTATAAGCTATTTGAGGTGGCGAGAGATGGGAGCGAGTCAAATTAATTTAGCTTTACATTTTTCTAAAGCAGCTTCTAAAAATAATAGAGCTGCTTGGGCATTGAACGCAGAATTAAGTTAAAAATAGCACTGTTCTTTTTCACTCATTAATAAAGCCAACAGCATTATCTGCAAATAAGATGAGAGGTAGAGCATATTCTTTGTGGATGGATGGAGTCAACAAGTTTATTATATGGACATGAAAAGAGCTTTAAAGATCAGTAGTTTAGTGCAGACTCTTATTTGAATTTCCAAGTAGTGGCTCACTTTGTACACGTTGTAGAATTTGATACACATCCGAAGAGGCTGGGAGACACAGGAGAGATCATTATCACTTAAGTCATGGTCAAGGCTGTGTCTGTCCACTTTGTCACCGCTGGAGCATCCGTCCTTCTCATGCAATCCATTTAAAAAAAACAAAACACCAAAACCTTAGAATGAAAAATAGCATTGGCAGTGGTTGTTTGTGAACCTAAAACTTACCCTTCCAGCAAATAAAAACAAACAGCCCTCCTGTTAACTTTTGTGTGTGTGTGTGTGGTACTGGGGGTTGAACCCAGGGCCTCACGCCTGCATGCTTTGCAAGTGCTGGATCACTGAGCTGCACCCTCAGCCCATTTTTTTACTTTTTGAGACAGGGTCTCAGTAAATTACACAGACTGCCTCTGGTCTCGAACTTGCAATCTTCCTGCCTCTGCCTCCTGAGCCGCTGAGATTACAGGCGTGCGCCACCGCGCCCACCTCCTCCTGTTAACTTCTGATCCCATTTTTTCTTTTCCTGCAGGAAAAGGAGATTTTTCAGACATCGAAAGTAAGTTTGCCCTAAGGACCCCTGAAAGAACAGCTGAGGACACTTGCCACCTCATTCCTGGAGTAACCGAATCCGTGGCTAACTGCCACTTCAACCACAGCAGCAAAACCTTTCTGGTGATCCATGGCTGGACGGTAAGAGGGGCTCTGCAGGAAGGAGTGGGCTGGGCTAGCCAAGGCTGGTTGTCGCGAATCCGGTGGTGGGTCCCCATGCCGCACATCTGCCTGCTCTCTGAGGCTTGGTTTTAAACTTGAACAAAGGCAGACTTGATGTGGGTGGGATCTAAAGTCCCAGGATGGTGGGAGCTTCTCCTGGATGACGCCAGCCTTCGTTTGAACACAGTACCTGGCTGGTGGCATGGAGCCAGCCATTCCTGTGAGGTGGGAAAAGGTGTCTCCATTGAACTCGGCAGCAGTGTGTGTTACTGTTGTGGGGAGCAGGTCAAAACCTGGTGTGGTCCTGATGCACTGGAGGTGAATTTGCCCAGAATCAGTGAGTGATTCATTCATTCCTCACAGCCCCTTCCCTGAAGAAGGTCACCAGTGAGAGTGAAGGGAGGCTGGGGTGGAGGAGCTGTGTTCAAGACCAGCTCTGTGACATGGCCAAGTCTCTTTCCATCTCTGGGCCTCAGTTTATCGACCTGTAAAACAAAGAGACTGGACTAGACTTTCCTAAGGTCCACCCATTGTAAACTGTAGGGAGCTCATGTGGAGACAAAAGAGGGCCAGCCAGGGAGCTGTCATGCAAGATGGCTAGGAGGGTATAAATGGTGGTTAAATCTACTTATTTAAAATATTAATAAAGTCATTAAATCTGAATGTGACAGTCACTTCACACGATGTAGTTATTGCTTAGCTATTTTAGTTTGCTCTTACATTTTTCAATCCCTAGTGAGTGGATAGTATTATTTATTAAAAAGGATTTATAGGAAATAGATTGTTGCCAGGCACAATGGTACATGCCTATAATCCAGGCACTTGAGAGGCTGAGGCAGGCAGATCGCGGCAAGTTCCAGGCCAGTCGGGGCTACATGGCAAGAACCTGTCTCAAACAAACAAGCAAACGAACAAATATACAAAGAAAACAAAACAAAAAATAGATTGTTAAAGGTGTATGTTTCCATTATGTCAAAATTTGTAAATATTATTGTTGTTCTTGTTAGGTGCCATGGAGTCTGTATCCGACTCATAGCAACCCTCACAGGGTTTTCAATGGCAGACTGTTTCGGGATTGCCTTGGGAGCGGATTCCCATTTTTGTGGTGCTGGGAATTGAACTCAGGACCTCAGAGACTGCAGCGCAGTGCTCTACCAACTGAGCTAAATCCCAGCCTGTAAATATTATAGTACATATTAAATTTTACTGAGAAGAGCTAGTTAAAAATGATACAGATCTAGTCCTGATTTGTTTTCTACATAAGTAAAGTGACTTTGATACTGACGTGATAGGACAATAGTTATGGTTTTTAGTGAGATGAAGGGAATTATTAACAGAATTCACACAGATGTTTATTTTGATAAAATGCATCCATTTATTAGAGTGAACATAGCACATTACGTACCTTTTTTTTTTTTTTTTTGTGGTACTGGGGGTTGAACCCAGGGACTCATGCTTGCAGGCTTTGCAAGTGCTGGACCACTGAGCTGCACCCTCAGCCCTTTTTTTTTTTTTTTTTTTTTTTTTTTTTTTTTTTTTTTTTTTTTTTTTTTTTTTTTTTTTTTTTTTTTTTTTTTTTTTTTTTTTTGCTTTTTTGAGACAGGGTCTGTCTAAATTATGCAGACTGCTTCTGGTCTCCAACTTGAGATCCTCCTGCCTCCGCCTCCTGAGCCACAGGGATTATAGGCATGCGCCACCACGCCTGGCTTGCACATTACATATCTTATGACAAAAGTTCAACCTTGTAACATAAATCTTTTTATATTTTAGAAGGCTTATATAGGACAAGGGGCTGGGGCTTAGCTCAGTTGGTGGAGCGCCACTCTGCACTCTCTGAGGCCCTGGGTTTGATCTCCAACACCACAAAAATGGGAGAAGGATGTGGCTATCCATTCCCAAAGCAATCCCAAAACAAGCAGCCATTGAAAACCTTATGGGGGTCACTATGAGTTGGACCCAACTCAATGGCACCTAAAATCAACAACAATATATAGGACAAAGGAATAAGGTCTTTGGTGTTTTGGGAGGCATTCGGATATATATGCAATGTAGCTTTTAATATTTATCCTTTTTTTTAAAATATGCATTGTTCTTGGATTCAGAGAACCCATTTTTTTCTTTTCTTTCCTTTTTTTTTTTTTTTTTTTTTTTTTTTTTTTTTTTTTTTTTTTTTTTTTTTTT
>VMDO01013132.1:0-43630 GCA_007922755.1 Pedetes capensis | reverse complement strand
GGCCTCACTAAGCCCACTTGTATTTACCACCTCGTGTGTCCTGATATATTGAGTGCCTGGGCTCAAAGGCTGGGTTGCTCGCCAGGGGAATGGAGTTTCTCTATCACATGGGGCTTTAATGATAGCAAAGCCAGCCGATGCCAGCTTATCTCGGTGAATTCCGTGGTGGGTTCCTTTGGACCACCTTGTACAGGTTTCAGGGAGAGTCTGCATTCAGAGGAGGATCTGACCATCAGAGACCTGTACACATGGTACTTATCAGAGGAACCTCAGAAGAAAAATCTAGGAAATATAGCTTTTCAGAGTTGAGGCAAGTAGGTATTTGGATTTGGAGTGTTCGTCCCCTTTGTACAGGGTTATTTTAATCTTTCTCATGTTGAATTGAAAACGAAAGGATTAGATTAGTTGTTACCTAATTCATAGAAGTATCAGCCACTGCAGCAAAGTCAGACTACTTATCTTTTTATGGATTGCTAACTTGGAAACATTAACAATATAGAGAAACTTAGTAGACCGAAAGCAAACACCTTATCTCAGACACTCTGCAGGGCCACTCAAGGACACAGAGTAAGGGAAGTGAGGACCCTCTGCAGCTTGTGGCATGCATAGGGCCCCTCCCAGAAGGCACAGACACAGCTGTAGGGTGCTTGCTGCTTGCTGGGGTTTACTTGCTTTAAGTACAGGGTTCTCATTGTGAATGAAGGGGAGGTCCTATGTGCTGGCTGAAACAAGGACCTGTTAACATTGCATTCTGAAGAAATGACGTCATCAGCTCTTGATCTTGCAAGGCAGCTGCAGAGGGATTCCAGTGCCCCAGCCAGGAAAGGGGCTTAGGAGGAATGGGATTTAGGAGGAAAGGGAAGGACCATAATTCTGTGTTTCACCTGATCAGGTGCCTAGCTGATTGCCTCACAAACCCACCCTGCACCCGAATTGATGAATTGACGTGGTCTCACTGAAACGTGTTTAGAGGAGGTTTAAATCGGCTCCGAATGGGCTCACTTCACCTTTGTACCTTTTCTTTGTTTTCCCTCTGTTTAACATAGCAGTGGAGCTAACATTTTATCACCACAAGGAGATTGGGAACCAGAGTGGTTGCAAGTAGAAATTTACCAGGTTCAGGGGATCCTTGAGATGATCAGAGCCCAGCCCCTTTGTTTTATAGGCGGCCTGGGGAGGTTAAATCATTAGTGGAAGAGGTGGAACTGGAATCAGTATCTCTGGAGTCTTGGGCTGGCTTTTTTCCACGACAGGACAGAGCAATTTGGTGAAAAACGGTGTGGTTTGTCTGGCATCAGGAAAGACCCTAAAGCTCAAATTTTGATTATTTTAATCTAAACAACCAAACACAGCCTAAGGGAACCCACCATATAAGATCAAAGTTGCAAATGAAGTTCCTTGGTTTGAGAATGCAAAACTCCTATTTTTCTATTGAAACTGCACTAAGTATTATCTGCTTTTTATGTCTCCCATTAAAATCTGCCTTAAATATGAATTTCAGAATAGTTTTTGTCTGTTCGGTACACAATAGAGGCATCTTTACTGTGGCTAAAGTATAACCTGCTGTTGGTGTCCTGAGCACAGTAGCATATGTCAATGATTCCTTATAAGAAAAAACATGCATTTACATTTCCTAAAACAATATGTGGGCTGGGATTTAGCTCAGTTAGTAGAGCCATGCACTGCACTCTCTGAGGTCTGGACTTCGATTCCTAGCACTGCAAAAATGGGAGAAGGACCTGGCAATCCACTCCCAAGGCAATCCCGAAACAGTCAGCCATTGAAAACCCTATGAGGGTCGCTATGAGTCAGATGCCGACTCGATGGCACCTAACAACAACAACAACAAAACAATATGTCAGGAAACATTTACTAGATTGATTGAAAGCAATTAAACTGAATTTCTTTAAAATAGCCTGTAATTCTGCAATAAAATTTTAATTCATTCACACTGACCTTTCCTTTTCAGTAGTATAAATTATTGAAGCCTTACTGAATTTATGAAATGCACTTTTAAAATTGAAAGCATAGTAAGCTCCAATCTGCCATTCCTGAACTCAACACACCTCTTCAGCATATTCAGATTTGTCTGGATGGGAAAAGGGCAGGCACAGGCCTCTGAACAGTCTTTGAGGTTTGATTTTTCTGTCTGAGCCAAGGGGTTTCCTTGGAAATTGGTGTTTCTCTTTAAATGTAGGTGTCATGTTTGTTTGTAACAAGCTGTGGGTGGGTCTTTTTAAAAAAATTTGTCTGAAAAGTATTTTCTCATTTTTAAAAGGTATTTTTGCTGAATTTAAAATTCTGGATTGGCCTTTTTCCCTTTTTCCCTTTCTTTCTTTTCTTTATTTCTTTCTTAGTTAATTTTTTAGTGTATAATTTAATGGACTTCATTCTGACATTTCCATACTGCAGGTACATTGCTCATGTTCACCTCCCCCATTACTTTCTCCTAATCCCCTTCCCCTCCACTGACCCCATTCTTCTTTATCAGTGGTCCCTTTCTGCTTATGTATCGTGCGCGCGCGTATTTAGATTCTGCCTTTGAGAACAAACCATGTGCTATTTCTCTTCCTTTCCCCCATTACCATTTCTTATTGCTCCCCTCTCTTTAGTCCCTTTTCTCTTGCCATGTAGTCCCCCTTCTTCTTTCATGACATGTATATTAAAACATTGAATATATATTGAAATCTAGCATCCACATATAAGAGAAAACAGATGATATTTGTCTTTCTGGATCTGGCTTATTGTACTTGATGATATCTAGTTCCATACATTGTCCTACAAATTCCATTTTGTCTTTCTTTGTGACCAAATAAACTCCATGATACATATTTTCTTTATTCACTCATTTTCTTTCATTCATTCATCTGTTGATAGATACTTAGGTTGATTCCATATTTTGGCTCTTGTGAATAGTGCCACAATAAACAGGGTGAACAGGTATCTATGGTATATTGACTTACATATATCTAGGAATGGTATAGCAAGGTCATATGGTAGTTCTATTTTTAGTGTTTTTGAAGAACTTCCATACTGATTAGGAGTCAAATTATCCCTATTTGCAAATGATATGATTTTGTACTTAAAAGACCCTGAAGACTCCACCAGAAAACTCTTACAGCTGATAAACACTTTTCAGCAATGTAGTAGGTTACAAAATCAATATATAGAAATCATTAGCTTTTATACATACCAGTAATGACCAGACTAAGAAAGAATCAGGAAAAGAATTCTAGTCACAATAACTTCAAACAGAATAAAATAAAAATACCCAGGAATAAACCTAACCAAGGATGTGAAAAACCTCTACAATGAAGACTTTAGAACACCAAAGAAAGAAATTGAAGAAGACATTAGAAGACGGAAAGACCTCCCATGCTCATGGATATGGAGTAATTAATGTTGTGAAAATGGCTATACTACCTGAAGCAATCTACAGATTCCATGCAATCTATATCAAAATTGTAATGCCATTCTTCACAGAAATAGAAAAAACAATCCTAACATTCACAGGGAAGCACAAAAGACTTCAAATCACCAAAGCAATCATTAGCAGAAAGGGCAATGCAGCAGGTGTCACAATATCTACAAAGACATAGCAACAAAAGTAACATGGTACTGGCACGAAAACAGACATGTAGACCAAGGGAATAGAATAGAAGATCCAGAAATAAACCCATGCAGCTACCGCCACCTGATATTCAACACAGGTGCCAAAAGCATAAGTTGGAGAAAAGACAGCCTCTTCACCAAATGATTCTGGGAGAACTGGATATCCTTATGTAGAAGGCTGAAACTAGATCCCTTTCTCTCACCCAGTACAAAAGTCAGTTCAAAATGGATCCAAGACTTTATTGGAAGACCTGAAATGTTGAAACTACTAGAGGAAAATATAGGGAAAACATTTCAAGATCTAGGAATGGATGGGTCTTTTACGAAAACTTTTATTATCCTTTTCAGGTGACTGGAATGTATGAGAATTGGGTGCCAAAACTTGTGGCTGCCCTGTACAAGAGGGAGCCAGACTCCAATGTCATCGTGGTGGACTGGCTTTTGCGGGCCCAATACCATTATCCGGTGTCTGCAGATCACACCAAGCTGGTGGGAAAGGATGTGGCCAGGTTCATTGATTGGTTGGAGGTAAGACTGGGAGAAGGAGCTTTATGTGTCCAAAATAGAGCTCTTGGCTGGGGCTAAAGAAATGGCAGGTCTTTCTCCCTTTTTACTTAGATAGAGATATTTTATGGAGCAATTAAAATCTTCAGAATGAGTGTGGGCATTATATTTAAGACCAAAGCAGCAGTATGACAATAAATAGTCGTGCTCTGCCCTCTCCTTTGATATTTTCAGTGAATAGATCTGCTGAGACCGAGATTTAAGTGGGTAGAACAAACAAAGGCCTGTTATTTCAAGACAGAGAGAAGATGACATGTACAGCCAAGTCTTTCCCCACCAGTTGGCTGGCATGTGGACATTTTATCCTGCCTTTGCCTCCCATTGGAATGCCAATCTCTTTGACAAAAATATTAACAGTATTTCTTTCTTAGTGTGGATTAAGGGTCCAGATCTTTGTTGAGACACATACGGTCCAGCCTCCTTGTTTGAGGATCAGGTGAGTCAGGAGGACAGAGCTGAGAAGGCATACAGGATGTGAGGTCCAGGGTTCTGACTCAGCTGCAGATTTTCCCCACTTTCAGAGCATGGCTGACTTTCTTAGGGCCATTCTTTGAAATTACCTTTGAAAAGCTTCTTGAGATTAGAAGGAAGCTAAAATTCTGACATGCCTGTTACTTAAACCACATAATTGGAGGTAAAACAGAAGCTGTGTTGTTTGGATTTTCTGTCAAAAGACAATACTTCTTTTCTTGGCTCTTTTGCTCATCAGGCTAGTGAACTTGGGAAAATCAGATCACATCTTTACGCCTAAGACTTCTCACCTGTTGAATGAGAAGGCTGGACTATATGTGTGTCTGATCTCTTCCCACTGCCATGGTTTATGATTGTTAAGTCCTTGTTGGCTAACCTTAAAGAATAAAGTGATGCATGGTATTTGGACTAGGGAGTACTGTGTTAAAGTTTGTATGTGCGTATGTGTATGTGTGTATGTGTAAAGTGTGTGTGCATGTGTGTGTGTATACATACACACACAAATACATACACACACATATGAGAAGGACATCATGTTTGAGAGAGAGGAGGGTCAAAAAAAGGAAGACCCTCAACTAGAGGGACTGACACAGTGGCTGCAATAATGGCCGTAAACATAAAAAAGATTGTGTGCATGGCACAGTGTCAGGTAGAGTTCCATTCTGTTGTACACAGGGTTGTTATGAGTCGGACCCAACTTGACGGCACCTAACAACATCAACAACATATATACATATATGTATTCATATATATCATGTATATACATATGTATACATGTATATATATATATTATGTATATATATGTATTCATATATATATACATATTTGCAGGTATAAATGATACAATTTCAGCTGTATGCAAAAATTTTCTTATTTAAACCCATTGTTAAAGAGAGACTCTCAACACTATAGAATATATTTCTCTCTCATACTTGTAACACAAAATTAAAATAAGTAAAATTAATTTTCAGTGCTGCCCATATTTTGAAAACAATATTTATATTCATTTTATTTCATTTAGACTTTTTCCCCTGGCAAAGAACTATACGAAGCTTTCCTTTCTTGTGTCTTTCATAGGAGGAATTTAACTACCCTATGGACAATGTCCATCTCTTGGGATATAGCCTTGGAGCTCACGTTGCTGGGATTGCAGGAAGTCTCACCAAAAAGAAGGTCAACAGAATTACTGGTAAGAGAGCACTTTTGTTGATCTTGTCATCGTCTAGCCATAGAGCAGAAGTAAAGCAGAGGGAAGCACACAGTGCCCTTCCTCCTCTGCTCTGAGTTTTGGTGGTGGGTTGTACATGTATTTGACCCCTCTCACATCAGTACAGGGGAAAGTAACAGAGGACCAACTCAGGCCATTTGAAAAGAAGGCAATGATGATAGATGGTGTGGTATACAGAAAGAGAGAGGAAAAGAACACAATGCATGTTAAAGATCTCCCCAGATCCAGAAATAACTTACAAAAGGACATCAAGTCCACCCTTAGCGAAAATCACTGTGGAATGGCCAGCATAAGCATGCAAATTCCATTTGAGAATAGCCAAGCCTACTTTTATGACTCTCATAGTAATTGACAGATCCAATTACTATGGACCAGGAGCTAATAAGAATCTAAGTGGCTGCCAGTTATATTCAAACAATGAGCAGTATGCTAATGTGATACCAATTGTTGTTGTTGTTAGGTGCTATCCAGTCGGTATCTGACTCATAGCGACCCTCATAGGGTTTTCAATGGCTGACTGTTTTTCGGGATTGCCTTGGGAGTGGATTGCCAGGCCCTTCTCCCATTTTTTGCGGTGCTGGGAATTGAACTCGGGACCTCAGAGACCGCAGCGCAGTGCTCTACCAACTGAACTAAATCCCAGCCCAATGTGATACCAATAGGGACAGAAAGTAATGCATATTTAAAAACCTATTGGGCTTTTGTTTCCCCATCAAGGCCTGGATCCAGCAGGACCTAACTTTGAGTATGCAGAAGCTCCCAGTCGCCTTTCTCCAGATGACGCATATTTCGTAGATGTCTTACACACTTTCACCAGAGGGTCACCCGGCAGAAGTATTGGCATCCAGAAACCAGTGGGGCATGTTGACATTTATCCCAATGGAGGCACATTCCAGCCAGGATGTAACATTGGGGAAGCCATCCGTGTGATTGCACAGAGAGGCCTTGGAGGTAAGTAAATGATCAAATGCACCTAATGTAAGTTCTTCAACCTTATTGAACCCTGGGTCCTCCTCATTGTCGCCAAAGTGTGTAGTTTTAATGTACACATTTGGTTGATACATATGTCTCTGAAGAATTCTACCTGTTCAGCATTATCATCTCAGGGATAGCTAGCCCTTCTATCTTTTATTTATTACATTGTGGGCTACATTACGGACCATTCTTACAGTATCAGGAGAAACTAAAGGGGAGATTTACACAAGAAAGCTGCTGGCCTTCACAACAGTGTCATCTGTTGAATGCAGTTATAAAGCCGATGGAGTGATGATGAGTTTTATAGAATGTGAAGGAGGTTTTTGGTTAATTCAAATTTGTCTTGCTGGGCTTTTTTAGAATCCGACAAGTCAGAAACAAATCACCACTCCCTGCAGTAAATCTCAATTTTCAGAAGAAAAATAATAATTTAATATTAACTTAATATTCATCTTCTTTTATTTTTAAATTTTATTTATTTTTGTGAGCCTCGCACACACTTTGCAAGTGCTCTACCACTGGGCTGCACTCCCAGCTCATTTTTTATTTCTTATTTTGAGGCAAGGTCTTGCTAACTTACACAGACTGCCTCTGGCCTCGAACTTGCCATCTTCCTGCCTCAGCCTCCTGAGTCACTGGGACAACAGGTGTGTGCCACTGTGCCTGGCTTAATACTTGCTTTAATAATTACGTTAGCTCGTGAGGGATCTATGGTTTATTTTAAGGGCCCTTGCATGCTTTCAGGACATTGGAACCTTTCTATGGCCAATGTGCTCAGTATTTTTGTGCATATGTTATAGTAATTACAACATGATTTTACTGTTTTCAAGTGTTATAAAAGCTCATGGTAATAAATCTATTCTTAGGACATTGCTGATTTTTTTCTATGACTCATCTTCTGTAGAAAGCATTAATAGTGATACAACACTCAATTATTCATAATATGTATGATAAAATACTCTTCACTTAACAATTATGCCCTTTATGATGTGAGTTCTAGAAGCACCTACAAGTAATAGACATTTTCAATATAAGAGAAGAATGAGGCACACTGGGGGAAATCAACTTCTACTTTGATCTTTTTTTTCTTTTTCATGGTACTAGGGATCAAACACAGCATACGATGAACAAGTGTTCTACCACTGAGCTACATCCCCAGCCCTTTATAATCTTATTTACCTGTCTTTCTTTCTTTCTTTTCTTCTTTCTTCCCTTCCCTTGCCTTCCTTCCTTCTTCCCTCCCTCTCTCCCTCCCTTCCTTCCTTCTTTCCTTCTTTCTTTCTTTCTTTCTTTCTCTCTTTCTCTTTTTCTCTCTTTCTTTCTCTCTCTTTCTTTCCTTCTTTCTCTCTCTCTCTCTCTCTCTTTCTTTCTTTCTTTCTTTCTTTCTATTTTGAGATTGTTGTTTGTTGCTGTTGTTGTTAGCTCCTATGGAGTCGGGTCCAACTCATAGTGCATAGTGACCCTATGTATAACAGAATGAAACATTCTCTGACACTATGCCATGCCTGGCACTATTGTCAGTACTTCTCTGCTATTCACCAGGTTTTCAATGGCAGATTGTTTTGGGAGTGGATTGCCAAGTCCTTCTCCCTAGCTTGCAGCACCTGGTATTCCCAGGTGCTCTCCCATCCAAGGACTAACTGGGTCAATCCTGCTTAGCTTCTGAGATCAGGCAGAACTGGGTGGTAGGGTGCTATGGCTGCAGACATTTTGAGACTGGGTCTCACTAAATTGTGCAGGCTGCTTCTGGCCTTGAATTTGTGATCCTCCTGCCTCGGTCTCTGGAATAACTGGGATCACTGCATATGCCACTGGATCTGGATTGAATGTCTTTTATTATGGCTTTATAAACATACTCATAAAGGTAAGACAACAGAAAAGTCAAATTTCCATGTGAACTTGCAACTTTGACAATCTTGGAGGTAGGTGAACAGCTGTCACTAAGAATACCTCCAAAAATACGGTCTACAATCATAGATGCATAGGACTGGGACCTGTTGTTGTTAGGTGCTGTCGAGTCAGATCTGACTTATAGTGAACCTATGTACAGCAGAACAAAGCACTCTCCAACACAGTGCCATGCCTGACACAATTGTCAGTGTGTCTCTGCTGTTCATAGGATTTTCAATAGCTGATTGTTTCAGCAGTGGGCTGGTAATCCTTCTTCCATTTTTGCAGTGGTAGGGATCAAACCCAAGGCCTCAAAGAGTGCAGAAGAAGCACTCTACCAACTGAGCTAAACTCCTAAGATCATATTATTTTCCTACCCCATCCACTCTGTTTTAGACATGCAAAGTGAAACACCTCTTGTGGATTTCTGCAGAACTGAAATTTCCTGTATGTCCCTTTTTTGCCCAGATGTGGATCAGGTGGTAAAGTGCTCCCATGAGCGCTCCATTCATCTCTTCATTGACTCCCTGTTGAATGAACAAAACCCAAGTAAGGCTTACAGGTGCAATTCCAAGGAAGCCTTTGAGAAAGGGCTCTGCCTGAGTTGCAGAAAGAACCGTTGCAACAACGTGGGCTATGAGATCAACAAGGTCAGAGCCAAGAGAAGCAGCAAGATGTACCTGAAGACTCGTTCTCAGATGCCCTACAAAGGTAGGCTGCGGACTGATGTAAGGAGAATCAGTCCCGTTTTTATCACGCTCACTGCCTCACATGCCCATTGGAACAGAGTTAATGAAGTGATATTATTACACCCCGAGCCCTCACTTGTCTTTCTGTTGACACAGAGGAGGTTGCACTGGTCCATTTCATTGACACTTCTGCCTCTCATTGCCAGTAGGAACCCAATGCCCCTCCTGAGACTTGTGCCCCCACTTACCACCTTCCTTTGTAACTGTGACCGTTAGCATGGACCAGCCTGTCAGCACTGGGCTCAGAGATAATTTAAATCCACTGCCTGGGGATCAGCAAACTATAGCCCTGGGGCCGTATCCAGCCTGCAGCTGCTTTCATAAGTAAAGAGGTATCAGAACTAGGCCACATGCATTCATTTCCATATATCTAAGGGTGCTTTCATGCCGCCAGGGCAGTGCTGAGTAGTTGAGACAAAGATCATACAGCCCATGGAGTGTAAAATATTGACTCTGGCCCTATATGGAGAGCTTGTCCTTTCTCAAGTTTGCTTTACATGAAGGTAAAAACCATTTGCATTGTACAATTCAGCTCTCCCTGATAGGAAAGACTATCCCAAACCTGCTAAGGTATTTCCATTTGCCATGAACTTATTTTACACTTGGACTACAAGCTTGGTCTCTTGCTTAGTGCAACACCTAAGGGAGTGGAAGGGGAACAGGAGAAGAGGTAACCAGATAAATGTGGTGAGAGGGACTCATGTCAGAAAAGCTGGCTTTGCTGACTCTGATGCAAGACTGAGGGAACAATTTCCCCAGATAAAGAGCAGTTTTCCCAGATAAAGTGTCTCTCCTGTGGGTACCTGTTTGTAAGGCAGTTTGTTGGGATCTGTACAGTGCATTTGGTGGCATAGAGATTGGAGCATCTATCATTCAAGGAAAACTTTTAGGCAATGATGGAACCCTTAGTGGCCCCGACTTCAGAGCTAGGGAGTGTGTGCGAGGCACGGGGGAGACTGTAATCTGAAGACACAGACAGCCCTCCCTCCTGCATGTGCCTGCTCAAGGATTCATCAGAATCTCTTGGGGACACGTGGGCACCCCAGCCTCTCCTGCTGTGGTCTGGATGCTGCCTACAGGGGCTCTGTTTAGCCCCCAAGTTGGCTCCTCTTCACTTTTTAGTAATCACAGTTTCGTTCTTTTGTTTTTCTGTTTTTACTTCGTATCTGGATACTCACTTTTGTTATAAAAAAAAATATGTGGTGTTGTTAGATGCCTTCGAGTCGAGTGTGACTCATAGTGACCCTCATAGGGTTTTCAATGGCTGATTGTTTTGGGATTGCTTTGGGAGTGGATTACTAAGTCCTTTTCCCATTTAAAAAAAAAAAAAAGAGGTAGCTAAATAAAATAGAGGTTGTCATAAGAAGCTCACAACAACAAATGTATTGAATTTTTTTATTGGAATAAATGTCCAAAGTAACATTAAAATATAGTTTGCCTCATTCTGCATCCTGGCTTACTAGAAAGTGTATTTAATCTGTATCCTGGCTTAATAGAAAGTGTATTTAATAGACAGTAGCATAGATAAGAAAACATCTGACCAGGATCTTGGGCTACAAAAAAAAAATCAAGTAATTTTTTGCCCATCATAGCTGAGTTTTAGCCCTGCTGCCTTCCTACCCCTTTAACCTCTCCCCAGTCCTATTTACTCAGGGTTTTTGGTAGCGAAGAGGAGAGAAAGAGCAGGGAGGAGACGCAGAAATTTCAAGTTCCTGTCTCCAGAGGCTCTCCCTAACTCTTTAGGAATTGGCTTTATAAGAGTCCTCAGGGCCTCACTGATGGTTCTGTGGAATCAGCCTTGTTGTGAGCCTGCCACACACCTCCATGTGCTAGATGGTGGGGGAAGAAAAGATGTGATCATCTGACCTGAAACAGCTCGTAATCAAAGCAGGGAGGGAAGACATACCATGAAACAAGAAGGAATGTGGCCTCACACAGAAACACAGTAACAAGTGGCAAATATGCTTGGTACAGATGCTAAGGGACAAGATGGCCGAGGCAGGTGGAGCTCATGGAGAAAGTCTTAGGAGTGTTTCATGCTTTTGGTTTGATCTCCTTGGTACCCCATCAAAGATGGCTGCCTTCCGGGACTGCTTGGCAGTGCAGATACACCTGAGTTTTTCCTACAGTTTTCTGAACATTGGTCCCCATCACAGTCTGCACTCTCAAGGTGTGAACACTCTCTGACATGAAGAAATGTTTCCAAGCCACACCAATGGCGCGATATGAGTGTACTTCCTGTCTGGTTGCTAGTGAGAAACGTTCTGTGGGTCTGAATTGCCTCATTGTTTGGGGACTGTGGTGTTTCCATGAAGACTGATCAGCTCTTGTTCCAATTTCCTCCCTGACAGTCTTCCATTACCAAGTAAAGATTCATTTTTCTGGGACTGAAAGCGACAAGCACGTCAACCAGGCCTTCGAGATCTCCCTGTATGGCACCGTGGCCGAGAGCGAGAACATCCCCTTCACCCTGTGAGTAGCCTGAGGACACCTACAGCCCCTGGGTACATCCTGGAATTGCTTGGGGCCACAGTCCTTGGTCTGAGAAGCGGAAGTGGAATCACACCTAGAAAACAAGTCCCTGGCTTAAGAAATTAGAACTTCAAAACTGAGGTCCTTGCTCTACTTTATTGAGGAAAAATATTCTTCTAATTGTCAATTTTATTTTCATTTACTATCCATTTGTTTCTTTTCATTGTCATTTTAGATCTGTTTATTTTTTTTTTTCTACAGAGAAACAAAACAAATTCCCCTAAAAGGTTTGGCATTAGGGCTGGGGGTGTGCTTGGCTCCGTTGTAAAGTACTTGCCTAACACTTGTGAGGCCTTGGGTTTGATTTCTAGCACCACAAAACAAAACAAAACAAGACAACCAAAGAAAGAATGAAAACCAAAAACACCAAAACAGTTTAGGCCACACCCACACAGGAGGCAGAGGCAGGAGCATCATGAGTTTGAGGCCAGCCTGGGCTACACAGTAAGAACCTGTTTTTTAAAAAAAGTTTGACATTAAAGAAAATACACAATAGTAACAGAAAACCTGGAAACCCCTCCATAGATGTCGATATAATAAGTATGGAAGATTTAAGTAGTAAAAAGCTCATGACAAAGTGTTATCCTTTACTATTGATTAAAGAAATAGAAAATTAAGGAAACATTATAATATTCTTTAGTAATTGTTAAATGAGCACAGCCTGTAAAACTCCCAGTGCTGGTGAAGTGGTGAAGCAGGTCATACACTCATCCTAGATGTATTGTTCATTGCTAGAACCTTCTAAGTAAGGAAAGCAGTGAAGAAGTAACTGTAAAATGAACAACGAATGTAATAATTAATGGAGTAATCTCTCTTAAAATAGTTATCCTAAAAAATAGTTGACAGAATATTTAATTTTAAAGATTTAAATTATGGCACCTTTATTACAGTGAAATATATAATATCACAGATTAGAAATGAAATGCCCACCACTGAGTCAAAAGTTAAGTAAATTGTAGTTTGCCACATCAATAAAGTCAATCTAGCCTTTAAAAATTATACTCAACAGAAAACTAGGTAAAACATGGCAAAAGTACACAATAATATGTAAATATAACAGAGAAGTAGAGAATTATATATACTTTGTAATTAAGTAGAAATAAGTTCATATATCAATACAAATTGAAGGAATACATGAACATAAGAATGTCTCTGAATGATTGGCTAATGGATTTTTTCTCTTAAGAATTGTACTAAATAGTTTATGTTATTAGTGAGGGGCTGGGGTTTAGCTCAGTTGGTAGAGTACTGCTCTGCACTCTCTGATGACCCACATTCAATCCTCAGCACTGCAAAAACAGGAGAAGGATCTGGCAATCCACTCCTGAAGCAACCCCAAAACAGCCAGCACAACCAGCCACTGAAAACCCTAAGAGGGTTGTCATGAGTTAGACTCAATTTGACAGCATGGGTTTGACTTATAATGACCCTCATAGGATTTTCAATGGCTGATTTTTTCAGGATTGTTTTGGGAATGGGTTACCAGGTCCTTCTCTTGTTTTTGCAGTGCTGGGGATTGAACCCAAGACCTCAGTGTGCTCAGAGTGGCACTTTGCCAACTGAGTTCAACTAGAGCCCTGAATTGTCATTGTTAGGTGCTGTCGAATGGGGTTGAGGGTCTGACTCACAGCAACCCTCATAGGGTTTTCAATGGCAAATTGTTTCAGGGTTGCTTCAGGAGTGGATGACCCCGTCCTCCCATTTTTGTGGTGCTGGGGATAGAACTTAGGGCCCTAAAGAGTGCAAAGCAGCACTCTACCAGCTGAGCTAAACCCCAGCCCAGGATAAATGCTAGAATACATTAAAGGGATATGCATATCTTTTATCATACACTACATGCCATTCACATTCATCTTAAGTATTCTGTTGGACATTTTTTGCATTTCTAAAATATCACCCAAACAATAAAGCTATTTTCATCTTGGGAGGAGACAAAGCTGATTTCCAGAACTAACCAACTTTGTTGAATTTTTACTCAGGTCTGAAGTCTCCACAAATAAGACATATTCCTTCCTGATTTACACGGAGGTAGATATTGGAGAACTGCTAATGATGAAGCTTAAGTGGAATAGCGATTCTTACTTCAGCTGGTCAGGGTGGTGGAGCACCCCTCGCCTTGGCATTGAGAAGATCAAAGTGAAAGCAGGAGAGACTCAAAAGAAGTAATTAAATTGATTTTTTTTTCTTCCATTCACTTCAGATTCATCCTAATGTCATTACCTAGGGGTAATATTTCAGGAGCCTTCAACATGTGGGTGAAACTTTAGTGAGCCTCGTATGTACTCTGATAGGACATAGAGAATTATATCTGGGATGTTTTAGGGGTCTTTTATTTGCACACTGAGGAAGTAGTACAGGTTAAGTGTTCCTTATGTTTGGATTTTGAATTTTTTCAGATATTGGAATATTTACAAATGTGTAATGAGATATCTTGGAGATAGGACCCAAGTCTAAATACAAAATTCATTTGGGTTTCATATCTACCTCATACACATACCCTGACTGCAATTTTAGACAGTATTTTTAATGCATCTGTATTTTGACTCATTACATGAGTTCCGGTGTAGAATTTTCCATCTATGTCATGCTGGTGGTCAATAAGTTGTGGATTGTGGAACATTTCGGATTTCATATTTTTTAATTAGGGATGTTTAATTTGTAGTATAGCCTGCAGCCATACCACTGTGGTGTCTGATCCCATCAGATCTCAGAAGCTAAGCAGAGTCAGACCTGGTTAGTACTTGGATGGGAGACCACCTGGGAATACCAGGTGCTGTAGGTTTGGGAGAAGGACCCGGCAACCCACTCCCAAAAATCAATCCACCATTGAAAACCCTATGAACAGCAGAGAAGCACTGACAATAGTGTTTCACCTGTTGTAAGAAGGGTTGCTATGAGTTGGACACCGACTCGATGGCAGCTAACAACAACAACCTGTAGTATTTCTGCACTTCAAGTAAGGAACATATAATCCCTGAATTGGTCACAATCATTTGAAGTGAGAGCTGTATGAACGGTCAGGAATTTCATTATCCACTTAACACTATTTCTTGGGAGCACAAAATGGTTATGGAACAAACCTCAGAGGTGTTACTTTGATATTCAAAGACTAAAGTCAACCTCTTCAAGAAAGATGAGATTATTTTATAATCTTATATTATAACCTTATAATTATTGTATAATCTCATCTTGACTCTTCAGCGCCACCCCACATGTATTTAGAAAATGAATTGTATAGACAGCCTTGTAGAATTTAAAACTTTTGTACTGAATTTCCAGGGATTTTGCAAACTATTTGTTGTTGTTGTTAGGTGCCGTCGAGTCGAGTCTGACTCATAGCGATCCTATGCACAGCAGATCTAAACACTTCCTGATTCTGTGCCAGGCACACGATCTTATTTATGTTTAAGCCCATTGTTGTAGACACTGTGTCAATCCATGTGATGGAGGGTTTTCCTTGTTAATAACAAATTAGAATTGACAAGTTATTTCCTTGTCCTCTGCTTTTATACCACCAAAAGAGGATTTTGCAAACTATAGTATGCTATTATTGTTAATAATAAATTAGAGTTGACAAGTTATTTCCTTGTCATTTGCTTTTATACCATCAAAAGATGTGGTGGATGGAAAAGTTATGCAGAACCTTTGTTTCTCCAGCAAGACCAGCTGAAGTCTGATCCTTAATTCCCTAATGCTGATCCTAAGAGGGGGTGAAGCTGGTTTGTCATCTCTTGGCGAAGGCCTTGTGAGTTGAAAGCTGCTCCAGATTGTGCCCGTCCAGGTTCATTAACTAGCTCATTTGCTGAACACAGAGTTAGGCCCAATGAGATGCGATGTGGCCTGAGTGGTACAGTTTGCCTATTGGAAATGTCATCACAATTAACCAGGATGATCGTGTAGGATTTAAACAGCCCTGACCAAAACCACCGTTTTGAACAGTTGTTCTTACTTTCCCTCCTGGCCCATTCACATCTATTTTTCTTCCACAGGGTGATCTTCTGTTCGAGGGAGAAAGTGTCTTATTTGCAGAAGGGAAAGGCCTCTGTGGTGTTTGTGAAATGCCATGACAAGTCTCTGAATAAGAAGTCTGGCTGGTGAGCATCTTGGACCAAAGCTCTCTGAGCATCTGTGTGAGGCAGCCCGATGCATTGCTCTGCGCTCCATAGCTGACAGCCCACGCCAACTCTTGTGATCAGAATCTTCAGGCTCTCTCTCTCATCTCTCTGCTTACATATCAGATGGCTCCATTTGCTTTTTGCAATAGTCTTCTTTTTCATTCTCCCAGTCTTTTCATTCCAAGTACACACTTTAGGATTTACACTTCTTTATTTCTTGAATTACCCTCAAATCTTGTTGTTGTTGTTGTTGTTGTTTATTTTTTCAGGACTTAGGAATTGAACTCAGGGCCTTGCACAAACTTTTCAAGCATTGTACCACTGGGCTGCTCTGTCAGCCCTTTTTAAATTTTTTTATGAGACAGGATCTTGCTAAGTTACACAGGCTGCCTCTGGCCTCGAACTTGCGATCCTCCTGCCTCCACCTCCCAAGTTGCTGGGATTACAGGCGTGAGCCATAGTGCCTGACTCCCCCAAATCTTCACTTCTGCATCTCCTGCTACTGCACCTTTTCTACCTTCCTAGGTGCTGGCTGCAGAGCATGTGCCATAGGCTTAGTACTTGTCATTGTGGCTGTGGGTGCAGCTCTTCTCAGGATGTATCCAGGAACAAAAATGTGGCCTTGCAACAGCTGCAGCCACATAATCGCATTCTCTAAATGCCACAGGTTCCGGGACACAGAAGCAAAGGGGCAAACCCAAGCTCTTACCGCAAAACCCTAAAGATGAGGTGCTAATGGGATGAGAGCGGGGAGACGCTGTTCTCCTTCCTATCTCAGAACATCTGCTGGCTCATTCTTTGCTGACCTTTAAGGCTAAGCCACATGGCAGCCGTCAGTGGAATCTTTCTCCAACGTCATTGCTAAGCATGTGACCTTCCCCACGGCCATCCTGCGTCCTCGGGATGGGCCGTTTTCATTCCTCCCCTCGCTCCCCGGCAAATGCCAAGTGCTAATGGGTTACATGCACAAAGGGGAGAAATAATAGATAATGTCATACAAGCCAGTGCCGCAAGAAACAATGGCAAAGGCTGGTCACAACATCATCTAGAAGTAGAAAACACAATTGCTTTTGGCTCATCCTCTTTTCTGGGTTACATTTATAGATAAAAGGACAGAGTATGAATTGCCTCTCCGGAAAAAGGATACTGAAGACCTACATGGGCCATCTCTTATTTTAAATCTCTACTTTATAATACGGCCTACAGCCATACCACGCTGGCATCCCATCTCGTCAGATCTCAGAAGCTAAGCAGGGCCGGGCCTGGTTAGTCCTTGGATGGGAGACCACCCTGAAACACCAGGTGTTGCAGGCTTGAGAGAAGGACCGGGTAACCCACTCCTAAAAACATTCAGCCAGTCAAAACCCTATGAATGGCAGCGATACACTGACACAGCGCTGGCCATAGTGCAGTGTCTGGGACTGTTCCATCTGTTGTACATAGGGTCACTATGAGTCGGACCCCACTCAATGGCACCTAACAGCAACAACAACTTCATAATATAACTGATGCATACTCACTATGACTAGAGTAGGGAATATAGACAAAAAAAAAAAAAAAAAAGAAACCGTCTTTGGATGGGAGACCGCTTGAGAATACCAGGTGCTACAGGCTAGGGAGAAGGACCCGGCAATCCACCCCCAAAACAAGCCACCATTAAAAACCCTGTGAGTAGCAGAGAAGCACTGACAATAGTGTTAGACATGGCACAGTCTTGGGGAATGTTTCATTTTGTGGTACACAGGGTCACTGTGAGTTGGACCCGACTCAATGGGACCTGACAAAAAGGCTTCATCACCCACGAACAACTCCAATTAACATTCTGACTTATATCCTGCCATGCTTTATACATATGAGCTCTTTATATTTTTTATCTTTTATAAAAATGGATTTATGGCATGTATACTTGAATGACAAGATAAAGCCATCTGACCAAAAACAATGTTAGAACACTCAAGGTAAATAGGAAATGGAGAATGGTTCCTGGTATTGAGCCAGGCCAAAAAAACAAAAACAAAAACAAAAAACAAAACAAAACAAAACAAAACTCCATTAACTAAGTAAAGACATTCTAAGAGATTCATTGCTTTGTTTTTACTCAGCAGAAATCTGAGGTAATTTCACATTTGCTGCAGTTCTTAGAAAGAGAATCCAATGTGAAGTTTTATACATGCACACAACACACCCATACACATACCTTTTACTCAAATCATCTGCAACTTTAAATATATATGTATATATAAAATATAAATATGTACACACACACAGAGACACACACACATATATAAATATAAATTTGTTGTTGTTGTTGTTAGGTGCCATCAAATCGAGTCCGGCTCATAGCGACCCTTATAGGGTTTTCAACGGCTGATTGTTTTGGGATTGCCATGGGAGTGGGTTGCCATGTCCTTCTCCCATGTTTGTGGTGCTGGGAATCGAACTCGGGACCTTAGAGACTACAGAGCGGCCCCCTACGGACTGAGCTAAATCCCAGCCCTATATGTGTTTATATATATAAACAATATGTATATGTATAAACAATACCCCCTAAATCAGGAAATAACTTCAGCTGTGTATAAAGCAATTCTGGTCACTCTATAGTAGTTTAAAGAAATTATCTGAAAAGGCCTAATGCATCTCTTTTTGTCTGATTATACAATTACTGAAATGACAAGTGTCTAGGCAGCTTTTAAAAAATGCATTGTAACTTTCGGAGGTAATTATGAATCAGACAATCTCCTGTGGCTTCTTTCCTGTGACTGAAATGGATCAAACAAAAGGCTCTGTTTCTGGCATCTTCCATTGAATTGTCAGAAGTCTTATCAGAAGAAAAGAATGCAATGTGTTTTTTATTTGGTAAATTTTGCAAGTAGGAAATCTTCCTAACTTCTGAAGTCGGGCGGCTCAGTCCTCGGAAGATGCTGTTTATGACTGGGCCCCGGCATGAGTCAGTGTGTCTTATACTCCCAGGATTAATAATAGCCACATCTCCCTGGGTTCATTTGCACAACTTTTACTCGTAATTTCCAGCTGAATACTTTTTCATCATGACAGCGGTGAGGAGGGGAAGGGAATGGTTTGTAAAACACTAAGCAGATAATCAATTGCCTTTCTTCCTCTGTTTTTTTCTTTATTCTCAGACACTGGGCAAACGTATAGAGAGAAGAACAGCGCATGAGTTCTATGAAGAATAAAGTGAACAAAGCCAGCTCTACAAAAGATTCCCAGTGCTTTGGATGTTTAAAAGTGGATTTTCCTGACTACTAATCCCAACTATATCCTTGTTAGTGAAATTAGGAGGCAATCTCAAGTACTAAAAAGTGGCTAATTAAATGCGAGGAGTCCAATGGCCAAACAGCACAACCTCCAGTATTAGAAAACAGCAGATAGGAGAAGCACTGCATTTTTTGTCCTTTGAAAAGTAAGAATTGTTTGTGCCATGGTAAAATAAATCTCCTTCATGTGACATATTTGGCCATAGTCTAAATTAATCAGAACCTCCTACTTTAGTTAGAATTGTGGCCTTCTCAGTTTTTTCCAAGTTCGCCTATAGAAAATGGTTTTCTGTGGCATGAGTCAACTCCATTTATTTAGCAAGCAAAACACCTGCCTTTTTCAATGGCTCTCTTGCCTTTTGATGTGGCTGAGGCGTTAACTAGAGACATGTGGCTTGGAGAGAGAGACAGAGAATTAGGCTGATAAAGCCCTGAGCCTCGGCCTCATCAGTGGCTTGCATCATGACCCAGTTACCAGTGGAAGGAGATGCAAAATTGAGATCAATTACCTCTTGATGGACTTTACATTTAATTGCTTAATCTGTCACCCTCCTTCCTTTTGTCTTAGTGTTACATTTTAACAATGTTCTCTGCGTAGACGTTAGAAATGAGCCTGTAATCTCCAGCTGACACGTAATTTGAACTCTTCAGAAAGAAAATGATGCCATCATCTTATTATCAGATCTCGCTAGTTATTTTCGTTGTTTTGAGATCATTTCATAGCTGATAGTTACCACTCAGTTTTAGCTTTGTCTCAGTCATGCCTTGGTCATACTTCAAGCATGTCTCCTTCATTTCTGGTTTGGATGTGTTCAAGTTCAAATTCTGCATCAGGCAAATGACAAATTTTAGCTAAACATCGTTTCTGCTAAGTGAAAAGGTAGACAAGTTACTGGGATATACACCCAAGCAGTGCTTATCAAGCTTTGTGTGCAAGGGAGAGAATCCTCAATTGCCATAGCCACAGGAAGTGCCAGGAGGGTTGTCATTGTGTTTTTAACAACTAATCAGGAGTGAGTGAACAATTATTTATAAACAAGATCTCATATTTCCAGAATGCTTTTCTGTATATTAATGTACAGTGATAAGGAAGTCAAATATCCTAGAGGCTACTGCAGGGAACCCAAACTGTGAAAGTGTGTGGGTGTCTGAACACCTACTCTCATAGGAAGCCCCATGTGTATGCTTGCCATTCGGCATGATTTGGAAGGTACACAAGCAAAGGACGTACTGGAACGTGGCTGGGTAGAAATGGTTCCAGATGCAACAGAATGTCAGCCCTTTTTCAGAGAAAGATGATCGCGCCTATAAAACATAGGAAATATGTTGTGATCGACTCCATCAGGCTTGGAATTAATTCTATCTAACAATAAAATGATGTGTATTTGTCGTTGGTATCCCCTTTATTGCTAATTCATGAGTTTTGTGGCTTTGGTTTTGATCGAGGGTGCATAAACTTATAAGATTCAGCAAATCATTGCACGGCATTGGGAACGTTGGCTTCTAAAGACTTTGCTATATATATATATAAATGATGCTTTGGCTCTAAATTTTATTTATCAGCTGTAAATATATGTGTGGCTATGTAAGGGAGTTTGTACATATTGGAAAGGTCATTGTGGCCATCTGCATTTACAGATGTGTGGTGCTAACTTTGTACGTGTCTTGATCAGTAATGGTCTCACCGAGCCAACTTACTCATGAAATAATACAGTGAAATGGGCTTTCACAGAAGAAAGAAACTTTTAACTTTGTGAAGAAATGGAATCTGCTTTTAATAAAATTGACAACACTTTATTATAACACTAAGTTATTTTGTATCATTTTAGCCCCCTAGAAGAAGTAAAAATATTCTTAGGGAAAATTCATTCAGCAGATTTTGACTGAGTAAATGCTATCCTTGGAAAGGATTATAGTTTCTGAGAATTACAATGCACATTTTAATGCTTATATTTGTATAAAGCTAGAAGAGCTTTAGCTATCCTTTAACTATACAGGAAAATGGTACCAAATTTTCCCCTGAATAAAATACACAAAACTTTCCTTGCCTGCTGTATGCTTTTTCAGGAGTAAAGAGTTAGATTAATATAAAATATCTTTAACCATAATCTAGGGTACATTGTCTCTACTTCTGAGGTCTTATTGTTGACTACAATGCAAATGGCATCTGTGCAATAAAGTGAAGGATCTGGGATGGGAGTGTGAGCTTTTTGAGACTTGCCATTGAATTGCCTTGATAATTATAAAGAAGACATAGAATCCATCCAGGGATTGCATTTTAGTACAGCTTGGAAGAATTTAGCCAGGAAATTAGGTGTTTGCAAAGCCCCTGATCCAAACTTTAACTGTCAGGATTTGTTGTTGTTGTTAGGTGCCGTCAAGTCGGTATCCAACTCATAGCAACCCTGTGTACAACAGGTGAAACCCTATTGTAGGTGCTTCTCTGCTATTCATAGGGTTTTCAATGGTGGATTGATTTTTGGCAATGGTTTGCCAGGTCCATCTCCCAAGCCTACAGCACCTGGTGTTCCCAGGCATTCTCCCATCCAAGTACTAACCAGGCCCGACCCTGCTTATCTTCCAAGATCTGATGGGATCGGAAGCCACAGTGCTAGGATTAGGGGTGTGTAGCATGGAGTTCCCTCAATAGAAGGGGACTCCCTAGTTTGCACTTTGCTGCTGCCCATCAGTGATCACTGATATAATGGAAAAGTCAAACGATTCCAAGTCTTGTTGAGGATGTGGAGAGACAGAGGGCTACCTGCCTTGCTGATGGGAAGGTAAAAGGTACAGCCACTGAGGAAGATGGTTTGGCAGGCTTTTGGAGAGTGGAGCATAAGGTCTAACCCATATGTTGCTGGGCTTGGTGGTGCATGCCTGTAATCCCAATGGTTTGGGAGACGGAGGCAGGAGGATCGCAAATTCAAGACTAGAGGCAATCTGTGTAACTCAGCGAGACCCTGTCTCAAAAAGTAAAAAATGGGCTGGGGGTGCAGCTCAGTGGTTCAGCACTTGTAGAGCATGCAGGCGCAAGGCCCTGGGTTCAACCCCCAGTACCGCAAAAAAAAAAAAAAAAAAAAAAGAAGTCTAACCCATATGACCTACACTTTTAAGTAAAGACCCAAGAGAAACGAAAAATAAGTCCACAAGGATTTGCATAAAAATGTTCATAACAGCATTGTTCATAACAGGTCCAAAGTGGGCGACCCCAATGTCCTTCAAGTAGTGAAGAGACAAAATGTGCCATCTTCATACAAGGAATAGTATTTAGAAGCAAAAAGAACAAATCACTGATGCACGCAACAACATGGATTACCGCAAAACCTTTTGCCAGACACCAAAGACCAGATGTTGTATGGTTCCAATTATGTGAAATTTCCAGGAAAGGCAAACTTAATAGAAACAGCCAACACAGTTATTGCTCAAGGCTGGGAGCTGGGAGGACAATGGATTACAAATGGACACAAGGGATCCTTGGGGAGGGATGAAAATTAGAGTGGGGTGATGATTATACAACTCCAAAAATTAACTAAAAACCATTGCATTGTACACTTTCATGCACAATAGGTGAATTGGATGGCATGTAAACTACCTTAATAAGGCTCTTAAAAATGCATATGTATGGGCTACACAGTTGAGATAGCCAATTGCTGCAGACATGGTCTCTAAAACCTATACTACCAGGACAGCCCCTCCTTTTCCCCTAAATGAAGACTCTTCAGGGATTATCCACCACAGTGTAAATATAGGCTTGTCTATCCCAGGGGCTGGCTGTGTGTGTTGTTGTAACCTTGGTGTATTTAAAATGTCTCATCTTAGCCCTGACTCTGACAACAGGCCCATTTGTTTAGTCATTTCTTGAAGAAAGGTAATTGCATAAATAATTGTGTTCTGAATCTCACTGGAAATGTTCCATTATAATCAAAATATCATCAAATAAATATTTGTTGTTCTTGTTGTTAGGCACTATCGAGTCATAGTTATGGGGTGCACGCCTCCCAGTCCTGCCTGGAGGTTCGGATGGGCAGCACCGCCATGCACACAGATACTAAACACAATTCACTCGGGACCCTCGAGTATGGGGCACAGACTCCTGCAGCCCTCGGGACACTGGCGGAGATGGGAGAAAAGAAAAGCCTCAGGCGCTTTTGCCTTCCAGGGGCAAACACCCGTGTTGGTGATCTCTGTGGTCATGAGGAGAGAGCTGTTGCTTTGTTGGTGATCAGATGGAGAGCAGAGAGCGGGTTCTTTCCTTGTTGGTGGTCGAAGATCCAGGCCAAAAGGGTCGAGCTGTTTCCTTGCCAATGGTCGGGGCCAGAGGAAGGCAAAAAGATCTTGCTTAGCCAATGGTCTGGGCGAAAAAGCTGAGCTGCCGCAGCACAGCTCCTTATATAGCTCACCCACGGAATGGCCTGAGCCAATCAGCTTTCAGTCCAATTGTCCAATCAGGAAGGGTTTTGTACAAATGTGCAACCAAGTTACTTTCATTTTCCCTAGATTTCTAATTTACAAACCAGATATTCAAAAGCTGTTTTCCCAGTTTGGGGGTTTTTGTCAATTTCCTCCGAATTTTTCCCTACAATAGTGACCCTCATAGTCACTCATAATGACCCACATAAGGTTTTCGATGGCTGATTATTTTTCAGGATTATTTTGGGAGTGGGCTGCCATATCCTTCTCCCATTTTTGCAGAGCTGGGAATTGACCCAGGGACCTCAGAGACTACAGAGTGGCGCTCAACCAACTGAGCTAAATCCCAGCCCTAGCAACCCTACGTACAAGAGGCGAAATAGTATTGTTAGTACTTCTCTGCTTTTCATAGGATTTTCAATGGCTGATTGTTTTTGGGAGTGGCTTTCCGGGTCCTTCTCCAAAGCTGACAGCACCTGGTGTTCCCAGGCGGTCTCCCATCCAAGTACTAACCAGGCTTGACCCTGCTTAGGGATCAGACACCACAATGGTACTACTGCAGGCAGCAGCACTCTAGAGGTAGCAATATATCACCCCATACAGCCTCTTTAGGTTTTACTTGACATGTTAAGTGACTTGCCTGATGTTGCATAGATAGTCACAGGGGAAACTAGTAGTGATCCTTCCTAATTAACAACTCAGTGTGTCCTGCTTGGTTGACATCATTGTGCCTCCCAAACACCTTACTAATTACTCACCTACTTATGAGTTTGCCTCATATACAAATAGCACAGTAAGTTTACCATTAGAAGACATGTGCCTTGGTCTTCTACTAAGGCAAAATGGATCCCCCTTGCCTCCTCACTGCCCTCCCCCGCCCCTCTCCTCCTCCCCTCTGTGACTAGTGGCCCAGGACGCCTGGTGCCCAGGCTTCGCAGTAAATTCGCTCTCCACCAAGTTCATTGCATCTCAGCTCTTTTTTTCATTCTCAAAGTGTCCTAGACAGTAAGAAGAAGCCCCTGTGTGAGGACGAAGCATGCCTACAGACCAAGCAGGATCATGTCATAAGCACCTGCAAATGGTCTCCATGGTGCCCGCCTCGGGGTACCCACACACTTGCGTAGTCCCCTGGAAGGCAAAAGCGCCTGAGGCTTTTCTTTTCTCCCATCTCCGCCAGTGTCCCGAGGGCTGCAGGAGTCTGTGCCCCATACCCGAGGGTCCCGAGTGAATTGTGTTTAGTATCTGTGTGCATGGCGGTGCTGCCCATCCGAACCTCCAGGCAGGACTGGGAGGCGTGCACCCCATAACTATGACTCGATAGTGCCTAACAACAAGAACAACAAATATTTATTTGATGATATTTTGATTATAATGGAACATTTCCAGTGAGATTCAGAACATGGATCTGTGTGCTCAAAGGCGTCTCAGCCCCAGAGCTTCTGTTGTGAATCCTCTCTGTCTGGCTGTTGCTGCCTTTGTTCACTCAGCTTGGGGAAGCCGTGTGAGCAGCACAGTGGAGAAGCCTGTGGGGTGCAGACCTGGAGCTTCGTAGCTCATTTTGGCCACACGCAAAAGTTGGGGTAGTACCCCAGCCCAGCTTCCGGAGCCCAAGGCCAGGTCAACAGCTTGACTGAACCCTTCGGAGAAACTCTGCCCCATCTCAAGCCTTTCAGACTCTCCACCCACAAACTGGGAAATAATAAATGATGATTGTTTTCATCTGCCAAATTTTGGAGTGATTTTTTTAATGCATCCATAGATAATTTTGTTGCTATTAGATGCCGTCAAGTCGTGTCAGACTCATAGCGACCCTCATAGGGTTTTCAATGGCTGATTATTTTGGGATTGCCTCCGGAGTGGATTGGCACATCCTTCTCCCAATGGATAATTAAGACACATAATTTGGTTTACTTGACACATGAGTGAGCCCTCAATTGTTTCTTAGACAGCAGACCCTTAGAAAACTATATTTTGAAAGAACCAGGCAAGGTTGCATTTTGAAGGAACCCCTCATTTCTATATCTTTCCTTTGGTACAGTGAAAGATAATGGATAATCAGCTCCATGTTTTTTATTTTGTGACTTTCATTTTTGCATTTATAAATCACGTCCTTTTCCCACAGAATAGGATTAGGCATGGAGCCATATTTACATCCAGTGAGATCTGGGCCTACGATAGCCAACTCACTTCGAAACTAAATCTCTTTCTTCCTTTCCATGGCATTGCCATCCGGAATATTGGTTCCATACAAAGAATCTCAGTTTGGGAGTCCTTTGGGTGTGAGTTTGCTCTCCTCCCCCTGCCATCCCAGCCCTTATCCAGTGGTACAACCGCAAGTCCCTTGTGGTCTCCCTTCTGTTATCATGGACCTGCAGTCAATTGGCCTTTGGCTCAGGGGCTGGGAACTCTCTGAACAGGCAGGTGGAGTCCTCGGGGAACATCTGCACACAGGTCTAGGTAAAGGGACAGAAGAGCCAGTCAGCATTGCTGTACAAGTGCTGGCCATGCTTATTGAATATCTTCCCGTGTGCCAGGCACTGTGCTGTATGTAATATATAATCTATGTCACTTAGGTTGATCGACTCAAATAAGTAACAGCCTTAAACTCAGCTCCCTAGAAACCTGGAAGATTTGGGATTTGAAGGGAAGAGGTGAGATGAAACTAATATAAAATTGACTGCCCTGGCAGGTGGACTTCCTGTGTCATGCACAGCCTTGCGGGAAACTCCACAGGCTGGCCTCTGGGCCTCTAAACAAACCACAACATGTGCCTCATTGCTAAGACACACGGCTGACTCCTGCACTGATTTCTAGACCAGTGATCTCTCCTCTGGGATGCAGAACAGCTTGTCTTTGGTTTATTTCACAGCTGCACCTCCACAGCTGTGCCTTCTTCCCTTAAAATGTTGAGGGTTGTGTATTTTTTCCTTTCTTTTTTTTCTTTTCCTTCTTTTCTTTTCTTTTCTTTTTCTTTTCTTTCTTTTTTTTTTTTTTTTTTTTGTGGTACAAGGGATTGAACCCAAGGCCTTGCACATGCTCCACCTCCAGCTCCATTACATATTTTATTCCTCTACTTACCTTAAACTGGGATTTAATTCAGTTGGTAGAGTGCTGCTCTGCACTCTCTGAGGTCTCAGGTTGGATCCCTAGCACTGCAAAAACAGGAGAAGGATGTGGCAATCCACTCCTGAAACAATCTCGAAGCAATTAGCCAATGAAAATCCTCTGAGGGTCGCTGAGTTGGACCTGACTCAATGGCATCTAACAACAAGTTACCTTAAAACTAAAATAACCACAATTTTATAAAATCTATAATGACCTCTTACAATATTTAGAGGTAAGTCACTAATGTTCTAGACATGGCTCTTATTTTGTTCACAGAGAAAGGTTTTTGGAACTCGGAGTTATTATAGCATAGTGACGTCATCCAATAAATTATTCTTATCAGCCCTTCTGGAGTTCCATAAGCCTCCTACCCACCTTATCAGTATTCAGACCAGGCCCACTGGATATAAGAAATGCAGTATCTGCACCTGGATGTTCTCATTGCCCCCGTATGAACTTCTAGTAGCAACTTAAGAACACTAATTCATTCGGATCTGGCGTAGTAAGATTTGGCCAAGCCTTGAAATACATCCCCAAAGCAAAATTTCAACAGGAAAACAAAACAAAACAAAAAACACCTTCCAATTGATTTACCAAATCTTCTCATCAGAGAGTATGTTGTAATAAGTATTTGAATGGAAAGCTGCCCTCTACAGATATACCCACAGATAAAAGTTATCACTAGAAAGATAATTTTCCATCTTTGAAAAGGCTTTGTACCTGGGCTTGAAACACAACTCTCCCCAGCTGTGTTCCTTCAAAGGAAAAGCATTTCACTTTTTGGAATGAGTCCAAGTAAGCAAAGCGGTGGGCAAGGAAACACTTGTATATGTGGCCAGAACTTCTCTGCATACTAAAGTTCATGCTGAACTTGCTGATATTTTAGCAGAAGCTGTAGGGAACTCCATTTTGGGCATGAAACAAAAACAAAAAAAAGATGCTGGGTGCAGTGGCACACGCCTGTAATCCCAGCAGCTCGGGAGGCGGAGGCAGGAGGATCGCAAGTTCGAGACCAGAGGTAGTCTGCGTAACTTAGTAGGACCATGTCTCAAAAAGTAAAAAACAAAACAAAATAAAAAAAGGGCTGGGGGGTTGCAGCTCAAAGGTCCAACACTTGCAGAGCATGCAGGCATGAGGCCCTGGGTTCAACCCCCAGTACCGGAAAAAAAAAAAAAAAAAAAAAAAAGATGACTCTATCAACATCTTTCTAATTGAGGTCATAGAGATGAAACACAAACCTAAAACTGAAAAAACTCAGTCAGAGGGCTTGTCTGGGACCATGGAAAAGGCCATTGTTTAAAAAAAAAAAAAATCAACCTTTTTTCTCAGAGAGTAGTTCCTAACAATAAAAGGAAGATAAAATGAAGCAATAAAATGTACCTAACCAAAAAACGGGGCTGGGATTTAGCTCAGTTGGTAGAGTGCCACTCTGCAGTCTCTGAAGTCCTGAGTTTGATTCTCAGCACGGCAAAAATGGGAGAAGGAAGTGGCAATCCGCTCCCAAGGCAATCCTGAAACAATCAGCCATTGAAAACCCTATGAGGGTCGCTATGAGTTGGACAGGACTTGACGACACCTAACAACAACAACAACCAAGAAAAGAGCCAACAGCCATAGCACTGTAGTGTCGGATCCCATCAGATCTCGGAAGATAAGCCTGGTTAGTACTTGGGTGGGAGATGGCCTGGGAATACCAGTGCTATAGGCTTGGGAGAAAGACCTGGCAACCCACTCCCAAAAATCCATCTGCCATTGAAAACCCTTTGAATAACAGAGAAGCCCTGACAATAGGTTTCACCTGTTGTGCATGGGGTCGCTATGAGTCAGATACTGACTTGATGCCACCTAACAACAACAACCAACAACAACCAAAAAAGAGGCAGAAAAAGGAAAAAGAGAACAATTAACAGTTGGGACAAATAGAAAACAATAAATGCGATGATATACCTGAATCTAACAATGTTAATCATATTAATAGTGTTATAAATATTCCCAAATAAAAAGCATAGATCATTGGATAGCTTAATAATAATATTAAGCAACACTTATACAACTCATACACTGATGATTGGAATGTAAAATGGCACACTCACTTTGGAAAAGTTTGGTAGTTTCTTAAAAAGTATAGCAGTTCGATTTTTAGTTTCTGAGGTATCTCCATATTGATTTCCAAAGTGGTTGAACCAATTCACAATTCCACCAAAAGTGTAAGAGGGTTTCTTTTTCTCCACATCCTTGCCAGCATTTGTTATTATTTGTTTTGTTGATCTTCCACCATGCAGTTGAATGGAATCTCAAGAGTTGTTTTGATTTGCATTTCCCTAATGGCTAGGGATACTGAGCATTTGTTCATACTCTTCTTAGCCTTATGAACTTCTTCATTTGAGAACTGTCTTCATTTCCTTTGCCCACTGGTGAACTGGATTATTTGTTGTTTTGGGATTTGCTTTCTTGAGTTCTTTGTAAATTCTAGAAATTAGTTCTCTGTCAGATATGTAGGATGCCAAGATTTTCTCCCTTTCAGTGAGCTCTTCCTTAACTCAGTTCATTGTTTCCTTTGCTGTACAGATGCTTTTTAATTTCATGTAATCCCACATGTCAATTCTCGGTGCAATTTCCTGAGCAACTGGGTCTTATTAAGGAAATGCTTTCCTATGCTTATGTGTAAAAGCATGTTGCCTATCTCTTCTTCTAGTAGTTTAAGGTTTCTGGTTTTAGATTGAGGTCTTTTATCCATTTCAAGTTTATTCTCATGCAAATTGAGAGGTACAGATCTGTTTACATTCTTCTGCAGATGATTACCCAGCTATACCACTGCTGGGAATATACCTAAAGGAAGACAAGTCATCATACCAAAGAGACACCTGCATCTCCATATTTAATGTAACCCTCTTCACAATAGCAAGGATATGGAACCAATCAAGATGCCCTTTAACAGATGAATGGATAAAAAAAATTATGGTACATATACACAGTGGAATATTACTCAGCAATAAAAAATGAAATAATGTCATTTGCACCAAAATGGATGGAATTGGAGAATGTCATCTTAAGTGAATGAACACAAGTTCAAAAAGAGAAGTACCATGTGTTCTCACTCATATGTGGGAGCTGAATCTTACTTAAAGGAAGAAAAAATCCTATACATAAATTGATATACAAAAGTACATAGTTATACTTAGCAAAAAAGGGATAATTTAAAGAGTAGAATGAAGGAGGGAGAGAATTAGCAAGGGAAGTAAAGATTGAAGAAGGGGGGATGGGGAGGAGAATTAATGTAGAGGGATAAAGGGGGAGAGGATAATCTCAATGTAATCAATGCAACTTCGTGAGTACATGAGAAAAATAGGGAAATATAACCCAAATATGCATATGAGTTTTATTATACATTAGTCAAAAGGTTCCATAAACTTTGTAAGTTGATAAAAGTATAACCAAAAGTGATGTTATAGTTGCATAATAGAAAAAGCAAATGCTGTATTCCTCTGTACCCCACCAACATTTACCAATAAAGGGGAGAAAAAAGTTAGATATAACACCTACCATATCATCCAACCTCCTCATTCCTAGGTAGTGAAGAGAAATGAAAGCATATGTCCATACAAGCTTGTCTCTGAATATTCATAGAAGCTCTATTTGTAATATCTGTGAACCAGAAACAACTCACATATCTATCAACATGTAAATGTATAAACAAATTGTGCCGTGTACATACTACTCGCCAGTAAAAAGAAATGGACTATCGATATGAGCTTAATAACATGAATGAATCCCAAATAATTACACTGTGTACAAGAAAACAAAGAGCGTATATTGTATAATCAATCTATAAAAGTTGTATTAATTACAAATTAATCTATAGTGAAAAAAAGTAGGTCAGTGAAAACTGAAGGCGAGGAAGGGATTATAAACAGACTTGAGAAAATACTTAGGAGTTATGGATATGTTCATTATCTTGATTTTACTAATAGTCTCATTGTTGTTGTTGTTAGGTGCCGTCGAGTCATGTCTGACTCATAGCGACCCTCATAGGGTTTTTAATGGTAGATTGTTTCGGGATTGCCTTGGGAGTGGGTTGCCACATCCTTTTCCCATTTTGTGGTGCTGGGAATCAAACTCAGGACCTCAGAGATTGCAGAGTGGCGCTCTACCAACTGAGCTAAATCCCAGCCCAATAGTCTCATTACCATGACTTATTAAAGTGTAGACATTGCATAGGTAGTTTGCTGTATGTCAGTTATACCTCAAGGAGCTATTAAACACAAAATAGAAGAAAAGAAAAGAGAAGCTATGTGGGATATTTGCCCATTGATATAGTAAAGATCAATTTCTTTCTTACAAAGACCCCCCATACTCCTGGGGCCGAAAGCATCCATAACTGAGGAAGAATCTCATTAAACTCTGTTTGCTCTAACAGAAATACCCTGTCCTTCCCCAGTACTTGCAGCTTGAATGCAACAGTTTGTTTTAGAGACTATCACGTTTTAATCTCATCCTGCTCAGCAAAGAAATTCAAGAGCCACAGTCACCTTCTGACTTTCATCTCGTTGTTGTTGTTGTTGTTGTTGTTGTTGTTGTTGTCGTCGTCATCGTCAGGTGCCATCGAGCCAGGTCTGACTCATAGCACCCCTCATAGGGTTTACAATGGCTAGTTGTTTGGGGATTGCTTTGGAAGCTGATGGTCATGTCCTTCTCCCATTTTTGTAGTGCTGGGATGGAACCTGGGTCCTCAGAGAGTGCAGAGCAAGCACTCTACCAACTGAGCTAAACCCTTATTTCCTCTTGTATCACTTGGCCTGAGAGTGGGGTTGGGAGCTTTTCTCTTCTCCCTTGCTACTTGTAGTCTATTGTCTTTTTCTCCTCCCCTAAACCCTCAGCTTATTGGAACTCATGTCAACATACTTGTTGCTGTTGTTGTTGTTGTTGTTGCTATTAGGTGCTGTTGAGTCAGGTCTGACTCATGGCAACCCTATGTACAACAGAATGAAACACTACTCGACATTGTGCCGTGCACAGGATCTTTTTAATGATTAATCCCATTCTTGCAGCCATTGTGTCAATCCATTTAATTAACGGTCTCCCTATTATTGGTTGATTTACCACTCTCTCAAACATGTGCTTCTCTGGGAATTGGTCCCTCTGGACAACATGTCCAAAATATGTAAGATGCAGTCTAACCATCCTTGCTTCCAAGGAGTAGTCTGGTTGCACTTCTAGCATGGATATGTTGGTTCTTTTAGCAGTTCATGGCATATTAAATATTTATCTACAGCACCGTAATTCAAAACCATCAATTCTTTTCCTGTCTCCTTTATTCAATGTCCAGCTTTCACAAGCATATGATGTGACTGAAAATACCATAGCATGAGTCATGTACACTTTCATGTTCAATGTGATGTCTCTACTGTCCAACACTTTAAAGAGGTCTTTTACAACAACTTTTCCCAATGCAATGTGTCTTTTGATTTCTTGACTGCTGCTTCCTTGGGTGTTGATTGAACCAAATACAACAAAATCTTGGGCAACCTCAATCTTTTCTCATTACCATGAAGTTACTTACTGACCCAGTTGTAAGGATTTTTTTTCTTGATGTTGAGGCACAATCCATACAGAATGTTGTTCTTTGATCTCATCAGTAAATGTTTCAAATTCTCTTCACTTTCAGCGAGCAAACCTGTGTCATCTGCATAATGCAGGTTGTTAATAATGAGTCATCCTCTGATCCTGATGTGACAATTTTCTTCATAAAGTCCAGCTTCTCAGATTATTTGCCCAGAATAGAGATCAAAAAGTTACACTAAAAGGATAAAGCCCTGAAACACACATATCCTGACTTCAAACTAAGCAGTGTAAACAGATTTATTATCTTCTATTTGTTCTTTTGCAGATATCTATAGACCTCTGAGTTTCCTAATCTTTATTTTAGCATGTGACTCACTATCTCTCCCTTAGACTCTAGCCCTGTCATTATTCTTGCTGATTTCAATATCCATGTTGTGATGGATTTTATTTCCAAAAGATGACCACATGAATATCACCCATTCCACGTGTGATTTTGTGGGATTACCTTGCCGACTCCATGAAGAGCTGGAATCTGTGTGGGCCTTTATGCTGGTTCTACTAATAGAATGGGGCTGGGATTTAGCTCAGTTGGTAGAGCGCTGCTCTGCAGTCTCTGAGGCCCCGAGTTCAATTCCCAGCACCGCAGAAATGGGAAAAGGACCTGGCAATCCACTCCCAAGGAAATCCCGAAGCATTCAGCCATTGAAAACCCTATGAGGGTCACTATGAGTCAGATTCTGACTCGACGGCACCTAACAACAACAACAACTAATAGAATGGGGCTGGGGTTTAGCTTAGTTGGTAGAGCGCTGCTCTGCAGTCTCTGAGGTCCCAAGTTCGATTCCCAGCACCACAAAAATGGGAGGACATGACAATCCACTCCCGAGGTAATCTTGAAACAATAAGCCATTGAAAACCCTATGAGGGTTACTATGAGTCGGACACGACTTGACAGCACCTAACAACAAACTAATAGATTATGACATAAATGACATTGTGCAAGTTTGGGATGCAGCCTTTAACTGGCTCGATAGCTTTTGCTTTCTGCCTCTTGGAATGGTCACTCTTGATGTAATTCCCTTTGGAACACAGCATGTGTAATGTGAGTAGTCCAAGCTACCTGGGAAGATCATATACCGGCACGATGGTCCAAAGCCTGACTGAGCTCCCACCCAATAGCTAGCCTCAAACTGTCAGGCTGTGAGCCATCTTGGACCACCGGCCAGGTAAGCGTTCAGAGGATGGCAGCTCCAGCTGACATCTGGGTGCCAGCACAAGGAGGACCCCAGAGGAGAACTGTCCAGCTAAATCCAAAAATCCCACCGTACTCAGAGAGATAATAAATTGTTTTAGCTAAGCTTTGAGGGGATCTCTTATGTAACAATAAATTGTTGGCACATGAGCAGATGATGCTTCTAATATTCTGGTATCACAATTCCTTTCCTGTCATGAGCTTGTCTTCAAATCTACTTTTCCATAAAATCCTTCTGTCATATCCTACATCATACCATTGCTAACTCAAAAATTCAACTTCAAGTTCTCCCTACTCTGATTGCTGTTGTTGTTGTTAGGTGCCATCAAGTTGGGTCCAATGCACAGCGACCCTATGTACAACAGAACAAAACACTCCCTGACTCTGTGCCAGGCACACGATTTTATTTATGTTTAGGCCTTTTGTTACAGACACCGTATCAATTCTTCTAGTTGAGGATTTTTCTTTTTTGTTGTTGACCTGCCACTCTCCCATACATGTTGTCCTTCTCCAAGGATTTGTCCCTCCTGACATGTCCAAAATAGGTAAGAAGCAGTCTAGCCATCTTTGCTTCCAAGGAGCACTCTGGTTACACTTCTTCTAGGACAAATCTGTTGGTTCTTTTGGAAGTCCATAGTATGTTCAATATTCATCTCCAGCACCATAATTCCAAAGCATCAATTCTTCTCCTGTCTCCCTTGTTCAGTGCCCAGCTTTCACAAACATATGATGTCACTGAAAATACCATGGCATGAGTCAGGCGCACCTTCGTCTTCAATGTGACATCTTTACTTTTCAACACTTTAAAGAGGTCTTTTGCCACAGCTTTTCCCAACACAATGCGTATTTTGATTTCCTCACTGCTGCTTCTGATTAGCACACCCTAACTTTCTACTTCAGTTTAGTGTCTACTCCAACACTTCCTCACTTACCTTGAGGCCTTCAATTCATTGATGTATCCAACTCTCCTTCCTTTCAGATCATCACTTTGATCCTTACTCAGCCTAGATTTCAAAGCCCAAGGTTATTACTCCATTGTCAGAATTCTCCAGGGCCTTGCCCTCTTCTCCCTGAATTCAACTCTCCAGGGCCAGATATAAAGCCTAAACAAATCCAAATCACCCCGTTCTCTTTGAATGCCTGCGAACAGCAGAATATGTTGGGAAACACACACACACACACACACACACACACAGACACACAGAGGGAGAGAGAGAGAGAGAGAGAGAGATCTGAGGACTCCCTCACTTCCCCACCTCCTTAAACGGTCCCATGTAGCTGATCAGATATTCTACCATGTTTCCCTAGTCCAAACACACCTTCACTCGCCCAGATGATTATTTTACCTCAGACCTCCACTAACTTCTTGCTTTTCTCAGTCTCAGCTGATAGGGTAACTTCCTATCCTTCTGAGAAGACAGAGGCAACCTCAAAGAGATCTAGAAGCTTCACTCTTCACTGTCTCCATCTCTCTGATACTAGGTCCATATATTTTGCTTTCCCTCTTAATATAAGAGATGCTTTCCCTGTTCCCCTACAACTATACAAAGCTGATTTTTTTTCTCCTCTAAGTTTTAAGCCTGCTTGAACATATCTGGGGTACTTGGAGAATCTATCATCACCAAAAATTTCTCCTGAAGGAAGACAGCCAGAGGCACATAAGAGTAACTTATGGCTAAGTATTCAGGGTACAGAAGAGAGACAACTGTGTCTCTTTCTTCTACGCGCTATGGAGGCACGCCTGATCTGTGGATGACTAAATTTGACATTCCTGGTACAGTGACCCAATATGCCCCCCACCCCGAAGTTTTAATGCATTGAGGTCTCTTGTGGCTTTTGTGTATTGACTTGAGCAAGGAATCAATCAAAAATCTTGACATATGCAACTCACTGGTGGTAGGTTGTGACAAGTCATATTTTTAACAACTTGAAGAACAAAGGAAGATAAGTGCAGGGTCAGTTCAAATTGGAAAATGTTTACTAGGTACCTACTATGGGTAGGTAATTTTGTAAGGTGCTAGGGTCTTGATGCCTCTGGCAAGTGTGAGTAGACATATATATGGTAGCAGAAAAGAGAGCTGGCTTGGTCTGGGTATTCCCATGCTTCATGCACTCAGAAGGGAATGACTTTTGGTAATTCATCTGCCTACAGCAGCATCTTTCAGGAATTCATGCAGAGGCACCGTGGATGCCAATACTGGCTTTACTTCGTGTTCTGAACCTTGCCTAAATTGTTGCTGTTAGGTGCTGTTGAGTCATGTCTGGCTCATAGTGACCCTTATAGGGTTTTCAATGGCTGATTATCTTGGGGTTGCCTTGGGAGTGGGCTGCCAAGTCCTTTCCTGGTCCCAAGATTCAAACTTGGGATCTCAGAGACATAGAGCGGTGCTCTACCAACTGAGCTAAATCCCAGGACTTTGCCTAAATTAGGGAAGATTTAAAGATGCTGAAGTTACCTGGAAACTTAGGAAAACAATACTGTACTATTATTTTGTCCTTATGTTGCCTCCACCATTCTGTCTTCCAGAAATTGACTTCTGTCATGGCTTATCTTGCCTTCTCAGATGCACACCACATTCTTATGATGGCAATGATCACATCATCCAGCTACTTCTTAAAAAAAAAAAAAACTCAAAGAGCATAAAATAAGTTGCATTTTGACAATTATTTGTGAAATGAATAGATACATAAATGAATAATGACTTTCATGAATAAGTGTTTTTAAATTCCACTTGGATAAATATACATTTTCATTTCACTGTTCTGTAGATTTCTACAAGTAGTGGGTATAAATAAAACTGACCAGTATGCCCATTTGTCCTAGGAAAAGGAAATGTAGATGTCCTAAAAATATACTCCTTGGCTCATTAGAATGAATTTCTCAAGAATGTAGCAAACATGAATATTATTAGTTCCAGAAAGAATTCTTTTCTTGTATGTCCTAAGTAGGAGAAAAAAGGAACTGAGATATTGACCCTCCAAAAGGAAGAGAGAAAGAAAGAAAGAAAGAGGAAAAGAAAGGAAGGGAGGAAGGAAGAAAAGAAGAAAGCCATTAGGAAAGAGTGAGTTCATCTGGTGTTAAAAATAAATAAATAAAGCTATAGAAACCAGAAGTTAGAAAAGGAAGGAAGATATTCATGTCATGATGCTATATCTCTTTAATAACTTCATAATGATTTTTAAAACCTTTCCTTTATTATTGAAACATCATGGGAGGTCCTGTCATACACTGAGGCCAATGAAGTTGTTGCTGTTAGGTGCCTTCAAGTCGGTATCCAACTCATAGCAACCTTGCGTACAACAGGAAAAACACTACTGCTGTGCTTCTCTGTTATTCATAGGGTTTTCAGTGGTTGATTGCTTTTTGGGAGTGGGTTGCTGGTTACTTCTCCCAAGCCTACAGCACCTGGTGTTCCCAGGAGGTTTCCTATCCAAGTACTAACCAGGCCCAACCGTGTATAGCTTCTGAGATCTGGCAGGACTGGAAGCCACAGTGGTGCAGCTGCAGGCAAGGCCAATGATAGTGCTAGTTAAGTAAAGAGTAGGTTGAAGCAGTTGAGTAAGATTGTGAACTCAGCACTTTTATATCTAAATAAGGGCCAGGAAATTAGAAATTAAACTCTCAGATATCTCCATATTGGAGGCAAACCTGGGTTATAGCATGAGGTCCCAGGACCCCTCTACAACATGTGATTAGGCTAAGATACCAAAGGTGAACATTGTCTTAGATATATGGAATATTCCATCTGAGATGAGTCTCTAGCTATTTCAAAGTGACCCCAGGTCCAATGGCACATTTTAACTCCATACCTAACAAATAGCATCACCTACCTTCTTTGCCTTTTCTGTTCTACTCACACTACAAGGTGTGATGTGAGGGAATGAAGATTGTCCCTTTTATCCATCAGGAACAAGAAGAGGATACCCACTTTGGTTACTTCTATTCAGCACTGTACTAGAAGATCTAGCCAGGGAAATTGGGCTAGAAGAATATATAAAAGACATCTAGAAAGGAGGAAGATGCAAATCTATATTCATAAGTCTTCTATCCAGAAAGTGCTTCTTGTTGTTGTTGTTGTTAGGTGCCATGGAGTCGGTATCTGACTCATAGCGACCCTACATACAACAGGTGAAACACTATTGTCAGTGCTTGTCTACTATTCATAGGGTTTTCAATGGTGGATTGACTTTTGGGAGTGGGTTTCCAGGTCTTTCTCCCAAGCCTACAGTATCTGGTGTTCCCAGGCGGACTTCTATCCAAGTCCTAACAATGCCTGACCCTACTTAGCTTCTGAGATCTGACAGGATCAGACACCACAGGGCTATGGCTGCAAGCCAGAAAATGCTTAGGAACCCACTAAAAAACATTAACTAAAAGAATAGTCTTTTAAATTCATGGAGCTGGAACAAGTGGATAGCTACATGCAAAAGAGAAAATTTGGACCCTTATCTTACATCAGGGCACCTGACAACAACTACCTTACATCACATACAAAAATTAACTTAAAATACTAAAATTATAAAACTCTTAGAGGAAGACATAGGGGTAAGTATTCATGACTTTAGATTTGGGAAATGATTCTTCTAATAAACAAGTCCAGCAAGGTTATAAGATGCAAGATCAATTTATAAAACTCATTTAGATTTCTATGCATTTGTAATAATCTAAAAATGAAATTCAGAAAAAATACAATTTATGATCACATCAAATCAAAGAAATACTTAGGAATAAATTTAACCATTGAAATGCAAGTTTCATACATTGAAAACTACAAAGCATTGTTAAAAGAAATTAAAAGGGCATCTAAGTCATAAATAGAGGGAAAAAATCTCATGTTTATGGATTGTAGCCGTTATTTAACATTGCTAACATGGCAATATTCCCTAAATCCTTGTACAGATTTAATGAAATTCCCATTGGAGCCCCAGCTGTCTTCTCTGTAAAAATTGACAAGTTGATTGTAAATTCACGTGAAATTACAAGTGTCCCAGAGTAGCCAAAAGAATCTTGAAAAAGGAAAAGAGAAGCAAGGCTCACATTTCCTGATTTCAAAGCTTACTACAAAGTAATGGTCATATAGACAGTGCAGTTCTGACACCAGCACAGAAATATAGATCAATGCAATAAAGTTGTTGTTGTTGTTGCTATTGTTAGGTGCCCTAGAGTGGGATCCAACCCATAGCAACCTTATGTAAAACAGATGAAACACTACCTGGCACTGTGCCATGCCCAGCAATATCGTCATTGCTTCTCTGCAATTCATAGGGCTTTCAAAGGCTGATAGTTTTGGAGGAGTGGGCTGCCAGGTTCTTCTCCCAAGCCTATAGCACTTGGTTTTCCCAGGCAGTCTCCCACCCAAGAACTGGCCATTCCCAAATCTGCTTAGCTTCCAAGGTCTAACGGGATCGGATGCCAAGGAGCTATGGCTGCAGGCACAATCGAGTTAAGAGTCTGCAAATAAACCTGTACATCATGGTCAACTAATTTTCAACAAGGATTACAAGACCATTCGATGGGAAAAAAGAATTCTTTTTGTGATTGATGCAATGAGTTCACCCTTGGTGAGCGTGAAGCTGATAAGCATAATCAGGAAATAGGAGTGCAGACAAGTTTATTGCTTGCAGCAAGTAAGGACAACACTGGGGATAGTTCCCAAAGCAATATCTCCCTGAACAAAGAAAGTAGGAGGCTTCTATTAGAGAAACCCGTACATATTCACATAGAAGAGGTTCATCATCACATGTAGAGGTGGGCACATCTCTGAGCATACTCAGTTGGAAGTCATGCTTCTTCATACATCACATGTTTAAGAAAAACACGCAACACCTCTGGGTGAAGAAGTTAGTATTATAAGGAGAAAAGTTTACTCTTGCTGTTGTTGTTGTTAGGTGCTGTCAAGTCGTGTTCCACTCATAGTGACCCTCATAGGGTTTTCAATGGCTAAGTGTTCCGGGATTGCCATGGGAGTGGATTGCCATGTCCTTCTCCCATATTTGTGGTGCTGGGAATCGAACTCGGGACCTCAGGGACTGCAGAGTGGTTCTCGACTGACTGAGCGAAATCCCAGGTCACCCAAAATGGGTAGAGCATGATGACTCAGAGAGTTGGGCTTGTTCCCTGTTTCTCTGGAGGGCATTATTTGAAACAAACATATAAACAGTAATAACAACAACAAAAACAATTTTGGAGAAAGAGTCATTTAAAGGTGCAACAGTTTGTCCACCCCCTCACAGGCATAGATGATTATCCCCAAAAGTGCCTGCCTAGTGGCTAACATTTTAAACTCATGAAGCTGGAGCCACTAGATACCCACGTGCTAAAGAATGAAGAATGACTCTCATATCATATATAAAAATTATCTTGAAATACTAAAACTGTGAAGCTCTGAGGAAAAAACATACAGGTAAACTTTCATAGCTTTAGATTTGGGGAAGCATGCTCAGATGTGAACTAAAGGCACAGCAGCAAAAGAAAAAATAGATAAGTTGGACTTTATTAAAATTAAAACCTTTTCTGCTTCAAACACACTATCAAGAAAGTAGGAAGACAGCTGGGAACTTAGCTTAGTGGTAGAGTGCTTGCCCAGCATGTGTAAGGCCCTGGGTTCAATACATAGCACTGAAAAAAAAAAAAAAAAGGAAAGGAAATCACAGAACAAGAGAAAATATTTGCAAATCATTTATCTGATAAGAGAATTGTATCTAGAATATGTAAAGAACTCTCACACCTCAATAATAAAAGACAAACAGCCCAATTTAAAAATGGGCAAATGATATTGATGCATATTTCTCCAAGGAAGATATGCAAAGGGCCAATAAACACATGAAGAGATGCTCAACATCATTAGTCATAAGAGAACTACAAATCAAAGGGTAGACAGCACTTCATACACACTGTTGTTATTAGGTTTTCAATCAAGTTGGGTCCGACTCATAGAGACACTATGTACAACAGAACAAACACTACCTGACACTGTGCCATACCCAGCACTACTATCAATGGTTCTCTGCTATTCATGAGGTTTTAAATGGCTAATTGTTTTGGGAGTGGCTGCTGGGTTCTTTTCCTAAGCCTACAACACCCAGTATTCCCATGTGTTCTCCTATCCCAGTATTAACCAAGTCCAATCCAGCTTAGCTTCCAAGATCTGAGGAGATGAGATGCCACTGTATCTTCAGGACTTTGATCCTCCTGGAGGCTCTAGGGGAGAATCTGTTTTCTTGTCTCTGCTGACTTTAGAGGCCATCTTCATGCCTGGTTTGTAGCTTTCTTCCTTTATCTTCAAAGTCAGCAGTACGTCCAAAAGTATAGAGATAACAGTGTTGTAAGGCTGCGGGTTATCTTGAAGTACTAAAGCATTTACAGAGGTTTATTTCTTGTTGCCTCATACAATTGTTATAAGGATTTGAGATAATCTGGTTAAATTCCCTAGCAAAGAGATTAGCTCATTTTTGAATAAGTGGTAGGGATTATTATTGTTATAAGTATTCCTAGGTAAATACCAATAAGCCATCTGATATAATAATATAATGCTGAAGAACAACTCGACCTTTAGCAGAGCCAAGAAAATGCTTTTCTGGGTAACAGTATTCTGGATTTAATAAATGGTAGTCAACTGGACAGCTTGTAGTGTTATGGAGGCTTGAGTGTTGCTGTGATGCTGAATTCTATGCCACCAGTATTTCAGATACGAGCAGGGCCACTTATGGTGGAAATGTTTCAGCTGAGCTTCCAGACTACGACAAACTAGGCGAAGAGCCTGGCAGTCCACTACTGAAACAATTAGCCATTGAAAACCCTGTGAATAGCAGAGCAACACTGTCAAATACAGTGCTAGAAAATGAGCCCCCCAGGCTGGAAGACATTCAAGAAAAGACTGGGAAGGAATTGCCTACTCAATGTAGAGTTGACTTTAGTGACAGGAATGGAGTAAAGCCTCTGGGACCTCCTTTTGCTGATGTGGCATGACTCAAAATGAGAAGAAACAGTGGCTGCAACAATGGGCTCAAGCATAAAAAGATTATATGTTTGATATATGTTGGGGAGTGTTTCCTTCTGTTGTACATAGGGTTACTATGAGTTGGACCTGACTTGATAACACTGAACAACATTAGGTCAACTGGATAAAATAAGGATAAAGCCACCTATCAAGGGTATTTCCACAAACTCTCACCTTGGCCAAGGAAATCCTACATGTCCTATAAAGTCCAGCTTCATAGACTTCTGGAAAGCTCTTCAGTCATTTTCCTTTGTTCTTTTCCCATAGTGGTTCTCTGAGATGCCTCAACCTCTACCACCCCAGCTCTGCATGTTACTTCCTAGGGGACACTCGGTTTCCAGCTCTTACCAAAAAAAAAGCCATGTATGCTAGGGGGACATTTTATAAACTTAGCAGTGGTGGAGAGAGAGGACAAGGCACACTGAACTCTCCTAAGAGGCCAGCGTGGCCACATCTGTAATCCCAGTGACTTGGGAGGCAGAGGCAAGAGCATCACAGGTTTGAGGGAGGAGGGCTGTGAATGCAGCTCAGGAGCAGAGTGCTTGTAAGGTATGCACAAGGTCCTGAGTTCAGCCCCCTTGTTGTTGTTAGGTGCCATTGAGTCCGTGTCTGACTCCTAGCGATCCTACGTACAGCAGGTGAACCGCTATTGTCAGTGCTTCTCTGCTATTCATAGGATTTTCAATGGTGGATTGGTTTTTGGAAGTGGGTTGCTGCCTAGACCTGCAAAACAACAATAGAAAATCTCCCTAGAGATTCTAATACGCCCATACTACCATTTGAGAAGTGTGGCTTTCTTTTGCCTATTCCTCTATCAAATTCTTAATTTAGCTTTATATGACTAATTATGCTATATATTATATATTATTATATATTAAGAATAACTTGATTTGATGTAGTTTTAAAAATATTTATCTCCTTGCCTAATTTGCAAATGTGTCATCCATATGCCACAAATGTGCTGCCAACAGAAGGCAGGCAAAGACAATATGAAGCATTGTTCAGGGGCCAAACCAGTTTAATTTGAAAAGCATTTATCAAGCTTCTGATAGGCACCTAGATCCGTGCCAGGTTTAACTAGCACATGCATCTGGTTCAGAAAGCAAGAGCTCTTTTAAATTGTCTGCCCTGGGTCCCTCTTACTGTACACTAGTCACTGCAGAGAAGTGCTAAAACTCCACCCCAAGCATGCCTCTCTCCTCTCTGCACCTGCTGCTGGCATTCCGAGAAAGGTGAGGTGGGAGCTACCACCTCCTGGCCTCAGTGGGCTCTGAAGTTTCTGCTGTGCATTTCCTGGTTCCTTTTGGATACCCCATGGTATCTTGGTCTCCATGGGGAGCAAGCACAGGGCAAGAGCTGAGACAGTGGGATCATCAGAATGGATGAGGGATTGAAATACTGGCCTCTCCACTTAGTTCTTGCATAACAATAGAGAATTTCTAACTGTATGAAGTAAGGGTAACAGTCCTTTCCTCCTGAAGATAGCCATGTGGACTTATTGAAGTATATAAATGCCATATGCTTGCTGAAGGTCTATTTCCTCCCTGTCCCCTACATCCTTCCTTTGTGCTTCAGTCTGACCACGTCTTGGATTTCAGGTAGCCCTGCCATGCACATTATAGATGTCACTTCACCCTGGCACTCTGTGGCTCCAGTGCCTGAAAAACCCTACATTCACTCTGGGGTGAGATGTCCTATGCTTCCTAATATCTAGAGATGAACCGAACAGAAGATATTGTCCCTTGTCCTTGGAGAGCTGGTAGAGACAAGAAAAAAGAAAGAGAAATGAAAAAAGGAAAATAAGGGCACACTAATATAGTGCAAGGCATATGTGTTATAAGGAACATACAAATGTAATACTATACAAGCACAGAAAATGAGATTTTTTTT